>JAJHUR010091937.1:0-19026 GCA_027495735.1 Lutjanus campechanus | reverse complement strand
ATTCCGTCACCATCTATTTTTTGCCCCATGTTCACCCTCTGAAAACAAATTTAAATGCAAACAAGGCAAATCTGTCTTGCATGTCCTCCCACAGGAAAGACATTAAAAAAAGCAAATGAGAGGAAAATCATTGCAATCTCTTCGCCTGGGGAAATGCTTGCAGACATGGAGGGAAAATGCACAAAATCATCTTTGGTTCTAATATTGTTTATTACAATAATCATTCACGCATCGCTTTGACAAAGAAGATTACGTTTCAGTTAACATTTCCATACACAATTATGCACATGTGAATAACCTTGTGAGAAGCTGTACAAACTTCAGTTTTAACATCCAATCCACCCATTAAGCATAAAAACAGGGAAAAATTACTGCAGTGCAAAAAAGACTGTTTACTAAGCACATTTGTTCATTTCCTCTTTGATTGGCGCAGCCAAATAGGTTGCTGCTGCAAATTAAACTCAACATTTCAGACTGTGTATGCTTTCATCTGGAAATTCAAAAAATTCAAGGTCTCTGAGCACTCGGTTGTCCAAATTACACCCCATTCCCAGGGGCCGCTGGGTAAAATGAAGTTGTAGTGTAATCTAGCTATAGTTTACATTGCTTTAAAACCTGAAAACAAGATTATCACATTTAAGCTCAGGCTCTCTTCTACAGTATGAATAATTATGAAAGGTGATCATCATCATAATCCGTGGCTTTAGCGAACAGATGGTGCAGAAATTCTCACAGGTGTGTCAGCGCGCGTCTATGTGTGCTTCCCACATGTGAAACACTTGTTTGCTGTGCGCTGCTCTCTGTCAGGCTGATGGCAGGGGGAATGAAGCGGGCCAGATACTGTGCTAACACACACACACAGACCCAGATTTCCTGGGTCCCTGCCAGAGCCGGTGCACATGTGGCGAGAGAAGTCATAAACAGCTGCAGGATCCATCGTAATCCATCGTTAATAATTACAATCATCTGCTTTGCTTTTTCAGCGTTTTAACAGTGCAGATATATTAGTTGTGTTAGCTTTTCCTTACACCATCATATCTCATAATATTCACTCAACAAATTTAAAATCATGTAATCTACTTTCCTGCTCATTACCTCTCAAACAAAATAAACTACTCTCACTTTCGTGAATAAGCATAACTGCATTCCCATGTATGTCTCTGTTAAACAATGCTTCAAGTTCAAACAAACACCAAATTTGGCAAAACTAGCAAAAAATCTGATTTAGTACACAATTATGCTCGAGCAAGAGCCTCATCACAGCTGTGCAGCTATACAGGCGCTTATGTAATGCTTGTTATTTCTCATGTAGTGTGATGACATGGCAGTGCAGTGAAATAGCGGGTCATTTTATAGGTCAGAGATTTCACAGTTTAGATGTGGTGGCAATTGCCTTTTTTTAAAAGAAAACATGGCTCAGACAGCTGTGTGTGATAATTGTCTGAATACTTTCAAACTTGAGTACATGCAGCTGAAGAGTAACAGTGCCAAATATGCTGCTGCACTCTTTGCTCTGTTGGAGGTGACTCAGTTCAACATGTAAACTGAAAATCAAATTTACATAATTATCAGAAAACCAGTCATATCTGATTTCAGATTTCCAGATTTTGAGTTATGGAGGTGGGACAGGAACTTCTGAATTAAATATACAAAATATTTAACAAAAATAATTTCATTTTCTACTGCCTGCCTTTCCACATTAACTTTTGTTCTTTCTTGTAGGCTCAAGCCATTTTAAAAGTTTTACTGATTAACTTCAACTTGGTGCCAAAATGACCATGATTAAAATGATCACATTCTCCTGGCAGACTGCTCATTACACAGAACCATTAAAAACAGGCCCTGATTACCAAGTGTAGTTGTTGGAGCATCAATTTTAAGAGGCTCATATAAAAAAAAAAAATAGTTAATGTTCCAAAACTTGAGCTGTAATTTTTAACTAGGTCTATTATCCATGCATCCAAATTGGCGCTGTTTCTACAGCAAATGAAGTAGGGAAGACCGGGGGTCGTTGTAACACACTCAATTCCTCCAATCAGAAACAAGCTACAGTGCTGACACTTACTCTGCACATGCTCAAGTAGGATTCTCTCTCTGCCTGTGGAACAGGAGCAGAGTCATTTCACCTCGACAGAGGTTTTCAACAAAAAAGTGATTTTGAGGTATGAAAGTTACTCTTTGGATATTTGGTATCTTTCTTCTGCTGCCTATATGTTTGATGGCTGTGAATATAAAATTATCAATTGTATCTCTTGGTTATTGATTTAAAATTAAAATTAAGAAACTGCTGATATAGGTGCTGCTAACTAGCCACATTTTATAACAACTGTAAGACTGGGGGCAATTAACCCTTCCTATGTCCCGCCTCTTTTCACTCCAATGACAGCTGGCAAGCTTGGAGGCTCGGTCAGCTTTCCTGTATTTAGATATGCTATGTGCTCTGCTTGTCTAAGGAAATTTCAAAGATGAAGAAGATGTTGCTAGGGGACCTGTGAGAGCAACCTATATTCACATCTTAAGTTAGCTAATGTTAGCAAACTGCTAGCTAACTAGATAGCTAATATATATCAGTCAGTCAGTTGCTAGGGTTTTACTAACTTTAGTTACCTTAAGATGTGACGTGATATGTCGCTTTTACAGGAAAAGGAGAAAGTTGACAAGTATATTTCAAGTAGTCTGAGTTATGGAGGAAATAGATGACGTAGACAGCTACAAGAAACAATGTTTTATATGGTCATTAACATAAAAAGAAAATAAAGGTGAAGTATGCAGTGAGAGTTAATCTCATGAACGTGAATATTTCTTTTGCACTGAACAAGTAGCAGGCAGCTGGAAAGAACTATTAGAAAAAAAGGTAGGTATTTTTGTGCATACGAGAAGTTAAAGTTTGAATTTTGACTTTGACTGAGTCTCAAAACTTTTCCCTGTAAAGAGCTGCTGTAGCCTCAAGGTGAGATTATAGCACAGGCAGTCTGATCTTTTTTGCTGTCTGTTTATTGTATACCTTTGCGTGCATGTGTGTGCCCAGGTTTGTGTGTACCTCCACCTCATCCACGCTGTACATCTGTGTCTTTCCTCATTGCCTAATTTATTTATTCAAGTGGGACACGCATGCCCACACATAGAGACACACACACAGACATGCACACACACACACTCAGAGTAGTTAATAATGAACATTAATATAACTGGACCAAAAAGATCATTTTTTCTTTGTCACATTTGAGGGGCTCTGTGTTGAAAAGACTCATATTAAGGTTTTTTTTTTTTAAAAAGACAGAGCGTCATCGACCTTTTCATTGTACAGTATGTTCTTTCTGTCTGCTGCACATGTCTGATTTCTATTCAAATACAGTGAACAGTGTTGGATTATGAAGTCCTGTCAGACTGTAATTGAAGATGCCATGGTGCATTTACCATAACCCTGAGCATATGTAATTGTCCACATTGAGACATTTTTTTTCCTATTAACATTTATATTTTGTTGGTTGTGACTGAAGCAAATAGGCTGTGACTCCAAGTAATTTTTCTCTCTTGATGTCAGGAGTTTTTTTTTAAAGTCATCCTCTCACTGTCAGACAGGCACACACACACACACACACACACACACACACACACACACACACACAGACGGTCAATCACACATGCACCGAAGGACACAAATGTCAAACTATAACTGGTTACTGCATTAAGTGATTATTACAGTGATACTGGAAATCCCTGGCGAATATCAGCTTATATCAAACTGTGTTTGTGCCATTTGTTAATTATATTAAAGGGGAAATGTATAATATATTTACCGCACTAAACCATAAAACGACTATGATATTTCATTAGAGATTAAGAAAACATGCTAAGCTGAAACACTGACCACAACACCACAGCCATGATGTCTTTGAAATTTATATTCAGGTGTATAAATTGTGTTTTTGTCTTTGAGTTCAAATTACTGCCAAATGTTTCCCAAATGACTAAGTGCCTGATTATGAGTTGTAACAAATGGTTAATTAACTGGCCTCACTGAATTTCCCCCTTCAATTATCCAGCAAGTTAAACACGTCCATACAGTAACTCTCAGGACCATGAAGTGATGTTGAGATGCTTTACTTGTATGAGCAGTGTGAAAGTGAAAAATACATAAACAACATAGTGGTAAATTACACTTACATCATATCATATTACATGTGCATGACCAGCAGGTAAGTATTAATTAACTAATCTGTTAGGACATAATGTATACATAAACCAAAAAAGGCTCCCAAGTAAATCACTAAATTCACAAACATCATAACATAAATGTGGTCAAGAGAATGTGCTCATATCAAAGATACATTATCTCACAATGTATGAACTTACAGGTAGTGCCTTCTCAAGGGCTATGAACGAAGGATGGCAACAGATGAACACACATCAGCTTCACTGGAGCACACTGGCCATTTTCAGTTTGCTTGGACTAACTTCCTGTTTCACAGGAAATACAAAGTCAATGCTCAAACACTGCACTACAGAAAATGACCAGCAGGAGTCACTAAAGAACACTGAATATCTGGCAGAGCCAGAACAGTTAATAATCTTTTAAAAGGAGGAACATTACAATGTTGCACTCATCTTGTGTTCCCGGAACCTGCCTGAGGTTCCTTGAGTCTTGGGAGGAGGGGGCGGGGGGAATAACTCACTTCAACCATAGATCATATATTAAATTCAGCCTTGCTAGCACAGAGTTGCTAGCATGGTTGTAGTTCTAAAGGTACAATGCAAAAGCAATTTTCAGTAATTGCTTTGTATTGCCAATGCAACTTAAAATTGAGACCTTCTGACAGGAAAATCCAAAATTCAAGTGCCTTGCCTATCTCAGCTCCCCCACAGTTCCAACAGTATGCAACACAAACTAACGTTAGCTTAGAGATGAAGTTCGCTTATGTCAATGAATGACCAGCACCCACCGTGATGCCAATCAATCAGTCATGTATGTCACGCCAGTGTTGTGGCTGATTCCCAAGATGCTCGCTTGCACCTACAGAGTGCGAGAAACTAGATGCTGACTGTAGTTCACTCAATGGCCTCCATTAATACCAAGAATTTCCTGCATATTCCACATACATTCCACGTACTTGCTTTTCCTCAAAAGTCAACATAAATAATTTCTTTTTTACTGAAAAAACTACTCAAGCAGCAGATTTCTGATCAAAGACCAGACTTTAATGGCTGATAAACCTCAATATGTTACTGACACATTTGTGCATGTTTAATTAATTCTTTTAATACAACTTGCAAAACATATCCTATAACCTGGGGGTGTTTGCTTTGCTGATATAGTTGAGCAACATAGAGCTGTCGTATACAGTATTGTGCCAATAAAGTTAACTGAGGTGCCTTGCTCCAGGGTTGTCATAAAGAATATAACATAATAAAAATATATGTTGCTTAAACAGGAAATGAAGTGTAACCATAACTTCAGAGTGGTGTAGAAAAATCACACCACTTAAGCCTCAGTCATAGTTCTGATATCATTTTATGTAGGAAGAATACTCTGTGCATGTGTCCAGTGTGCTTAAGAAGACATTTAGTTTTCTCCTCTTGTTGTGTACAGTAGCATTTGTCATTGACATTCACATTTGAGGCCTTCAAGCCCCGTGTGATAGTTTGGCTTGGTTTGTCCTGAGGCTTGTTGGGACATGAATCCTAATCGTTCCAAATCAGAAAAAAGGCATATTTCTATTTCTTTTTCTTTTTAATGGGAAGGGTTTGGACTCATATATTTGTTTTACCTAATCAAAGTTTGTTTTATTATTGGAAAAACTGTTCAGAATACCAATTAAAAGGTGACTTGGAAATGCACATTGTACCATGCATACACTATATACCTTTTATTTTTTGCATTTATTCACAGTTCAACCCTTAATAAGATTTAAGTATGAAAAATGTACAGCTGCACAATTTGTACAGTTTGTTGTTTTTATATTATTTTACATTTTGTTAATGAAACTGTCTTTTTTCAGAAGTTTTTTCTCATCAGTTGAAGTGGGCCTGGGTTTGGTCATCTATTCCTTTCTATCAGGGGCAGAGCGTTCTGTGCCATAGCACTCTGACACTTTAATGATGGAAAGGAGAAGTCCAAAGTGATTTCTTTACAAAAGTCCTTGTACAGGAGGTTCTGAATTGCTGTCTCCACTTTGTGCATCATGGTGCATGGTGACAGTTCTAGGTTGACAGCCACACACCAAAGCCAGATGTGCACATACTGTAGTTACAAAAAGAAATTTGTGGAAGCTGCTTGGTAGAGCTATAAATGAAGATACGAGGCACTGTGCACCATGCACTTTTGACATGGGTAAAGTAACTGGATTGTACAATACAGGGCAAGTAGCCCCAGTCCTTTTGAGAGACGTCTGAGAACATGACATACAGGACATTACGCCTCCTTCCTCTATCATCTCCACCGCCAAAGTCTGGGGTCCCTCCAGTGCTTCATGTCCCTTCTGATGAATATGGGTACAATGAGTAGTAGTTGTTGTTTGTGCATTGAGGGTGCAAATACTGCTCTGCAAATGACCTCTGCAAGCATCTGTAGGTAAGACATTAACTGAGCCACATTTATGAGACCTAGACGGTGCAACACAAAGACATACATAAGATGAAGGTTAGGGTGGTTGAAGGAGCTGTTGCAGTGGCATGAGTAATTAAGAAAATGAGAAGTGAAAGGTTAAAATTACTGTTTTGTACAAAATGACTGAATGTTAGGTTGCCTTCATGCAGTAAAACTTTGATGCAAGTTTAGCTGGTTGAATCTCAGGTGAAACTAGGAACTGAGTTGCATGGTGCAAAGCCCTCTGCAAGACATTTGAAACTTGTCAGAAACTAAGCCTTAACAGTTGCAAAACTCTTAAACTTGTTGTTTCACATAATGGTTAATCAAAACGCTGGTAACGTGTCAGATGATGACATTAATAAAATAGAAGATGGTTTCTTGGACACTGGATGGAGATTAACACTGTCAGCAAACAAAGGTGGCTGAGGCAAAGTTTGTTTACATTGCAGTTAGGAGGTGTCTGTGTTTACTGCTATCTTAGTCATAGCTATGCTTTAATATAAAGTTTTAAGATGAGAACTAGAGTTGTTATCTAAAATACCATCATATTTCAAGCTACAATTTCATACTGAAGTCAAACCATGGCAACAAAGAGCTGTTTATTTATTTGTTTATTTTTCTTGAATCAAAGGATGAATAAACTCACCAGGAGGTTCTTTGTATCGAGCATTAAACGATCCATTAGTCTCTAATTTGAGAAGCCAGTAGGTTGTGTTTTTTTCCTTCAGCATATCAATAGGCATTAAAGTCTGTGTGCAGGAAAAGGGAGTTTTTCTTCTAAACACATTATAGTGTTTTCACGATACTAGAATTTCTATTTTCAATAAAATACCTTGAAATATTTAGATATAGAATACGATTTTTGATATGACTCAACAGTACGGGCATAAAATTTTAGACTTTAATTAAAAGATGAATATAACAAGGCTATAACATGATGCAGCAGATATCATAATATAACTAATAAGATAAGAGTCAAAAAGAAGATTAATTAAGACGCAGTGGAACCATGTGGGCACTGCAGCAGTGTAAATCAACTTGCTGTTGGAGAGAAGAGACAGCGAGTGAAGAACAGCTGGTACCAGAGTATCGACTCTACTATGAAAAGAAGAATACTGAAAGCATTTCAAATATTCAGAATCTATATATACAGAGAGAGATTTTTTTAAGAACAGTGCAGAACAGAACCGAACAGAACCAAAAAATTGTGAAAACACTGAAACTATGTCATACTGAATTGTAGCGTTGGACCACTAGACTATTGTCCACGATATCAGTATTTCTTGGGCAGATGTGAACTATGGACCATAGTCCTCAACATTATATAAGCCCCACAAACTGACACACAAATGACACCACCGCCCCCTTCCCCTCCCCCTCTCCAATGGTGAGTACAAGCATGCCTTCAGTGCCTCTCAGTCCAAATCAGCCCAGCAGTTCACTTCAGCTCACTTCAGTTCCAACAACCAGACAGAAAAAAGAAAAAGAAAAAACATCCTGTCACCATCCTCTGGCTCTGGTGGCTCCAACATGTCTGGACCAACAAAGCTGCTAGATGGAGTATCCACATTCAGGTGGTTTTCAGGCTGTAGTGGTGTTTGAGACAGTGGCGCAGGCACATCCCCGGTGTTTCAGAGCAGAGAAAACTGCTCATTTTCCCATGATTTTGAGACCTAATTTATGTACTTAGCTATTTCTTTAATCAACCAAATTTGGCCAGGTGGTTAATAACACGTTTCTGTGGGGTGACTGCACTGATGGTTCTCTTCCTATTCTCCAGGACAACCATTATGATATAAAGTAGTCAGCCCAGAGGAAAAACTGACACATGTCCAAATGTTGGAAAAATTATTATCCAGAACAAATTATCCATCTAGAAAATAATATGAAATAAGGTGCAACGATACAAATGTAGTTACAATGACACTTCCCACTTGATATAATCTATCAAGTTAAGAATTCTTATTAAAATGACCTATCTAATAACAATAACCAGTTTTAGTGAAATTAACTGTTGCATTGCACTTTAATTATTTTTGAATTGCTTCAGCACTTCAAGTTGTATTGAAATTATGTTTCATGCAATTTGAAACCTGCAACTAATTGCATGAAAGTTATCATGTGAAACCAGCCAAATCAGCTTGTAGCCTAGGTAGCTGATAAAAGAAGTCACTACTGGTGAAGCACAAATGAAGCTGAACTGATGTCAGTGCTCTGCCTAAACTAAAGCAATGCTTCATTTCTGTGGCCTACTGAGTGGATTTTGTGGCCACAGTTTGGATTAGGCTGGGGATCAGCAAGATGAAGAAAGACCTGCGTGCCCCAGTGTCGCAAAGGCTCAAGAGCTGTGTCCACAAGCTTGTCCCTCTACTCTGTCAAAACACAGCTACTCTGCCATGCCTGATAAAACTTTGTCTGGGGTGAGCCAGCCGGCTGTGGGGCAGAGGCTAGAAACCTTTGGTATGCAATCTAAGCCCTCCCTGCCACCAATCTCGCCAAGCTGGACATGCTGAGATAGGCTCATTGTATATCGGAAATTGCCAGGTCCACTCCTCACATAGGTTATTGTCAGAGATAGAATAATTGAATCAAGGAATGTGCAGCAATCTAATCTAAGTTGCCATATTAATCCATATGCAAAATGTGCATGCAGTTAGCTACAAAGGTATACCACTGTACTGTAGCAACATGACAAAGGAGGGAAACTGACATTGTAACATAATGTCAGCCTTAAAGAGCATGTATACCAGAATATGAATGCAAATTGTTTTATATGCAAAACATGTGAGCACTTTAAATGTAATACCATCAAAAGTGGGTAAATGCTCCTCCTGCCTGGAATGAGCCACCAGGGTTGAATGTGCTTACCCTGATTGGCTGAGCACATGCAGGCAAATTCATCGTGCTGAGATGAGAAGATGAGGCGCCAAAAACCATCAGAGCCACATTAGAGGGTGAATCCAGTGTTAACAGTATGGTGGGTCAGACATTAAGAAGACATGTGACTTGTCTCATGGTCAGAGACCAAGTTGCTGTCAATATATTTAAGACAGCGTTTCCCAAATTTAGGGTCAGGACCTATGATCATGGACTCATTTTTAGCCAATTGACCTTTCCAAAGTCCTCTCCCTTTCAGAACCTCAGTCAACTTTCTTCTTTTTCTTTTTTCTTGCACTTAGATATGTGCTTGGCTTTTATATATTGAAAAGAAAACACACTGAAGATGGTTCAAAGATGTTGCCAGGGGACCTGCAGCTACATATATAGAGACATCTTAAGCTCCAATCACAAGAAAAGGCTTAGGTAGGGTGCAGCAACTTACAGAGGCTGCCTGGAGTGCATAAACATTAAGTTAACTGTAGCACTGGATTTAGCTAAGTTCGTAAACTATATGTTGAACAAATCTGGTAGCCCGATTTGACTGCTTACATTTCACCATGCATTACTTTCCCTGGCGAGATCGTTGTGTGTTTTGAGACGATGTTCTAAAGAGAAACATTGCAAACACTGACAAAGAGTGACATTTTAATGTTGGAACGTAAAACAGCAAACTTAACAAACTAGACTACTACTACACTAGGCATGATGGGAAAAGTGGGTCATTACCACAATACTTTAGTATGAAGCCTCTTTTTGATCTGCTCCCATTTGCCCTGTTAAAATTATTATAATGCTGTTGATACAAATTGCATTTCAGTGGACAGTGCAAGTTTGTTATAAGGTGTTGAAAAACTTAACATTACACTCAGCAATTGGGATGCTGCAATATATCGAATACCACAATATCGCAATAAGTAAATGTGGTATGACATGGTCAATTATTTTGTTATTTTAACTGTATTTTATAAAAGGACTGCTACTGACTGCTGCATTGTTTTTGCTTTACGGTTGTTCATGCATGATTCAAACATTCACTGGCAAAAACAATTTATGCCAGTTTTTTGCACATGCTTAGGTCATGGCTGGCTACTTTTACTTTATTTTATTAAAGATAGAAAGCAGAAGCACTTAAAGTTAAAAGGTACACATTTTATGTGAACAAAAATGCTCTACACATCACATTTATTAGTTAAAAAAAAAAAGTTGCCATTTTTCTTTGTTTTTTGCTATCACAATAAAATCATGTCATGGACTTTTTTTAAAATCATGGTACTATTGTACTGTGAGTCCCTGCCCCACAAATTTGATTATTGTCGTGATGTACCACACATACATTTCATTTGCACATTCAGCACACATTGTCATGGCTCTCTTACAATTGTGCTTATTGTGTTTTGTATTGTGGCTCATTTGAAAGTAAAACAGGGTAATAGGAACAGTGGTAATATGTGAATGAAATAATAAACAGATAAGTATAATGAAGAACCATCTAGATACAAAAAAATAAGAAATAAAAAGAAGTAAATACTGAGTTGACCAGAGGCCTCCCTTCTCATTAAAGTCCCTGTCCTTATTTCCTCTATTACTTTCAAACTAACAACCCACCCCCACCCCCTCCTTGACCCTACAAGCTACATATCTTCCCTGTTGATGTGTATTTCATAAGTCATGGATTGTTGTTATTTATCAGAAGTTAATAAATGAAGATGTTATGGTAATTTATAGTGTAGTTTGTTATTTGGTTTGATTCCTGGGGAGATGTCAGATTTTTCTTTTGGGTCTCACGCTGAGGAAGTTTGGGAACTCCCTGATGTAAGAGACTCTCTCTGTGTCTTGCCCTTCAGGTAATGTGTTCGTGGTCAGTTTGGCATTTGCTGACCTTGTGGTAGCCTTCTACCCCTACCCCTTGGTTCTCTATGCTCTCTTCCATGATGGATGGGCACTAGGAAACACACAATGCATGGTAAGACCAACATCAGTTGCGGCATGTTTCAGTTTAATACCAATAATCCCGCTCCGCACATACTGTAGTCTGACACAAACACTTCAATTTCTTTCTTTCTTTCTTTCTGTTCAGGTCAGCGGTTTCCTGATGGGGCTGAGTGTCATCGGCTCCATTTTCAACATCACTGGGATTGCAGTGAACAGATACTGCTACATCTGTCACTCATTCTCCTACAGCCGGCTCTACAGCTATCGCAACACTCTGCTGTTTGTTGCCTTAATTTGGGTGCTCACAATAGTGGCCATTATCCCCAATTTCTTTGTCGGTTCCCTGCGCTACGACCCGCGGGTCTACTCCTGCACCTTCGCTCAGAATGTCAGCAGTTCCTACACAGTGGCCGTAGTGGTGGTCCACTTCTTGGTTCCCATCGCAGTGGTTACCTTCTGTTATCTACGCATCTGGGTACTCGTGATTCAGGTCAGTCTTCTGATTCTATACACATGGTTATTTAGGTCTTTACAGGCATACAGAAGGGATTAATGAGGAGACATTTTAAATAACAAAATAACAACCAACCTAGAGCTCCCCATGGGACAAACAATAACAAAGATCCATCAGCCTTCCAGGGTTCATCCAACTTGGACCTGTAACGTAGAAAGTAAGTCAATGTAATTGTTTAAAAGTTCCCATTAAATGGCTATCTAGTGCTTATTGCTTACATGCCTCCCACCATGCAGCGAAAGTGGTTCACAGATGTACAAAAGAGAGCGGTTATATTGCCCCCACCAAAACAGCCTCTGAGACCAACAAACTCCTGGTACCCCGGGGCGGAGGCACGGCTAACTGAGCTAATGGCAGTTAGCAGTTGCCTCAGTTACTGTAACAATCAACAAGTAAAGCTATCTTCCCATCAGGAAACTGCGACAACATTCTTGGTAATGTATCCCCTGGCCTGGCAGTCTCAGAGGCTGTGTTAGCCTCAGTTTGGCCGTGTTCACTGGAAGACTTCACTCGCCCACTAACAGCTGCTAACAGCTATCAGGAAAATTCATAAACAACTTTGGTACTGTATTCCTTGCCAGTATTGGAGGTGGTGTAGGTTTGGCCGTGTTCAATGAGAGGCTGTTGAGCCCGGCTCTGATGCCGACTAATGGCAGCTAACGGTCACGTTAAGCAACTTTAGCACCAAATAAGCTACTAAAATTATCTGTCCATCAGAAAACTCTTTAATTAATTAATTATCACAGAGCGCTACAGTACCAAGTTGGTTTTCTTGCTGGGTTTGGCTCCTAGCACCCTGGAGACAAGTCATGGCTAACCACGCTAACAGCAGTTAGTCAGTTAGCTAAGCTACTTTATCAACAAGTAAAACTATCTTTCTATCAAGAAACTAAAACCACTATGAACAGCAACTATAAACAACTTTGGTAGTATATTCCCCACTGGTCTTAGAGGACTGTTTTCCACCTGGTTCAACCGTGTTCACTGGGAGGCTATAGAGCCTGTCTCTGTTGCCCACTAAGGGCAGTTAGCAGTTACGGTTAGCTACTTTAGCAACAATTAAGCTGAAGCTATCTGTTCAACAGGACAGTCTGTAATTAATTAATCAACTGAGAGATGAAGCTGAACAGCTGGAAGTCATCAGAGGGGAAACCAGAAAATATTTTCTCCATAAAATATGATCCACTATCCAGGAAAAAGTATTTCATTGGATGCACATTTAGTGTACATGCCCAAGTGAAGGATGAACCGTTATTAGTTTTTAATTGTACTTCAAGAAAATAAACTGAAATAAAATTAAAAATACCAGAGAATACCTACAAAACGACAAAACTTTTTTGTCATTGTTGGGTCAGATACTAGCCGATAAACGATGTATAGTACATGATAGAAGCAATGATTTTGACTTCATGGGAACTTTAAATGCCAGAATACACTGACAAAATACATCATCCCATCACTGAAATCTTTCTTGCCATATCACATTTGAGTTGAGCATTTTGATTTTAGATTTAAAAGAAACTCTGAACACTGCAAAGATTTGGCAAAGTCAGTCCCTGTGATTTCAGCTGAGATATCATGTTTGACAGGCAGATAGATGGATGAGATCCCTGGAGTGGCTGTATTTGTGGATAGCTGTGTGTGTGTGTGTGTGTGTGTGGATTCCACTGTTTGTGTGGGTTGCTGTCTGCTTTTGTGAGTAAGACAGAGAGGCAGGGAGGAACAGCAGCCTTCTGGCATCATTTCCAGTCTAATTTATGTGTTCCATCTTGTCCAGGTGCGACGTAAAGTGAAGACAGAGGAGAGCCCTCGCCTCAGACCAAGTGACTTGCGGAATTTCATCACCATGTTTGTGGTCTTTGTCCTGTTTGCCATCTGCTGGGCCCCGCTTAACCTGATCGGCTTGGCGGTGGCCATAGATCCGTCCCGCGTGGCTCCCCGTATCCCAGAGTGGCTTTTCGTGGTCAGCTACTTCATGGCCTACTTCAATAGCTGTCTCAATGCCATCATCTATGGCTTACTCAACAGGAATTTCAGGAACGAGTACAAACGCATTGTCACCTCCGTCTGGGTGACTCGACTCTTTGTGACAGAGACTTCACGAGCTGCTACGGACGGCAGGAGCATGAGGAGCAAGCAGTCGCCGCCACCGCCGCTCAACAACAACGAGTCAGTCAGAGATCGCACAAACAAAGAATGAGATCTGGATCCTTGAGATGTTAAATGGTAATTCATGTTTTTATGTGACATTCAGACAGTTGTGCAGCTAAAGAGTATCAAGTAGCAAATGAAACTGGAAGACATGGCTCAGTCTTTCTGTTGGCTCACATCAATCAGAACAGGGCACAGGTGAACATGTGGATATGTTTTGTTTTTTATCATTTTGTTTAAAGGGATATTTCAGATTATTTCAAGTTGGTGAGGTATGAGGTACTTATTGGTAGTCAGTGTATTACCTCCAGTAAATGGCAGTCGGCACGTCCCCAGGTAGGAGAAGCAGAGACGAGTACCAGCATAGAAGCTAAGGAATGAAGTGCTGTGAATGGGGTCAGCAACAAAACTTATTTTAGCCAATTAAATAAGGCCCACCTTAAAAATAATCGATATCAATTTAAGTGTACGCTACATTTGAAGTATTTTCAATGCTTTACCTTGCTGTTGGACAGCTTATTCTGACAGGAAACAGCCACTGTATCAGCCAAGTATTGCTCTCTCCAAACCATCCAACTCTGTAACACAAACAAACAAACAAACAAACTGAGGCAGTGATAGACCAGCAACTCCCACATTCCAGGAGGAAACACTAATTTGGTCTATAAGGTTTGGTTGGTTTGGAGAGAGTGGTAAAATAACGATGGTTTCACATCAAAAAAGGCTGTCTGATAGTGGTGAAAATATTCACATATAGCATACACTTGAACCGATATTGAGATTTTTAGGTGGTCCTTTTTAAAGTGGTTAAAATACCTTTGTTGCTGATCCCATCCACTGCTTAGCTTCCCTGCTGGTACTCCTCTCTTCTTCTCCAAATTGCATTTGTGCCAACCGGCATCTACTATAGGTTATACACTGACTATCAACCTCATACAATCCCACTTCAAATAATCCAAACTATCCCTTTAAAGTTGTGAGGAATTATGTAATTAATATAATGAGTTCTGCAAAGTTTATCGTTTGGAGGATTAACTCAACAACTTTGCTAAAGTGCTAAATAAGGACGTGTTTCCTCTGTGATTCTCAGCCATTAGCCTCAGCATTAACAAATATTTTAGCGATGTTGCTACATCCTGGGAGAACTGAGCCATTCATTGCAGTTTCATTTTGCTTTTACTCTAAAAAAAACAATCTGAATGGTACATTAATATTTCATGAAAATGTAATATCCTTTAATGTCTGCTGCTGTAGACTCTTAGACATATTTCACAAAACTGGGTAACCACTGGTAAACATACACCTCTCTCAAGTAACTTCAAAAGCCTCAAATAGTTCAACTCGCCTCAACGGAATGGAAGTGGAGATCATGTCAGTCTGTCTATAATGTATAATATCAGTCTGATGGGGATCGACAGTAATGTGGTCAGAATTGCACACCTTACCTAAATGTGGCAGTAATATATACTTAATGCTGCCTGCTCTGACCCTCTTGCACTGGAAAGAATAAGAAAACTTAGTAATAAACATGATAAATGAATTCAGGAAAATAAGTCACCGATGGACGCAAAACACTTCATGAGGAAAACTGGCACCAAACCCATGCTAATTAACGTGTCGGTTTTAGTTTATGAAAGTCCCAAAAAAGATGTAGCATGTGATGTAGCAGGTGGAGGACACCTACATATCTATTATTGCTGCTGTATCCATCATTCTGCATATCACCTTATCACCTTTACTCCTCAGCTGCTGCGGTTTGACAGTTATGTAACATTACTGTAACACCAGTTTATATAGGTCACTGTAGGCTGCCTACTTCCAGCAAGGCTAAATGTTAATTTGATTTTGTGCCAGTGAAGTTATTCTTCAAAACTTATAAACTGTAGTTTTTCCTCCAATTTCTTTCTTAATTTTCTGCTATGGAGGGGAACACGAGTTTTATACAGAGCACAGAAACAGTCTCAGAATACAGTGTACTGTACCACTCTTTGAAGATGTTTCATCATAAATGTAAATAGAGCATATATACAGTAGCTTCTAGGGTTACACTTTCAGAAAATACAATATATAAACAATATAATGAAATTTAAACAATAATCAAAAAATAAGTATGGAGACAGAGCTTCCAGATTAGCTTTATTTGTAAAGCACAGTTCATGCATACAATGCAACAAAAAGGGTTATGTACCATAAAAGCAGAAAATCATAACATTTATTAAACTATATTATGAAACATATAAAAATATGAATTTAATCCAGACCTACAATTTGATTTAGGGAACATTGTGGAACGTAACTAAGTACATTTACTCAAGTACAATTTTGAGGTACTGTACTTGAGGACTAACTGAGTTTTAAATAATTATGATACTAAATCACAAGCTACCCAGCGGTGTGTGGAGCAGTTACAATTTCAGTATATCCCCATTTACCATCTGCAAAGTTATCAAAAATTATGATCCAATAATATCTATTCTGTGTAATGTATATTCTGTATAATTTGGGTACTTTAAAGGACCAATGTGATGGATTTATTGGCATCTACTAGTGAGGTTTCAGATTGCAGCCAGTGCACTTGCCTCACCCTCCCCTTCCAAGCATGTAGCAGAACCTTGCCTGTGGCAAAACTTGTAAAAAAAGAAAAGTGAAAAAATGGACGCCACGTCTCTACTTTCTCCCACTGTACAAAAATGAAGCTGATCAAGATGCTTTGGCTTCACTTTTGGGGAGCTCTCATGTTGTACATTTATAATATATGTCAATGCGTAAAATGCATTGCAGCAGCGCAGGAATGTCACCAGAGACAAAAGGTTTTAAAACTCTAAAACTGTGAAATACATGAGATTTACCTCGCATTGATAGGCTTAATTAGCATTGTGTGAACTTGCCTTGCAAGAGCTTGAATGTTAAGAACGTTCATTTATATGTAAAAAGTCCTGCACTGCAGGTCTAAGTACACTTCAGTGCTAAAACTTTTGTACTTTTACTTAAAAGATCTGAGTACTTCTTCCAGCACTGGAGAACACCAGTGCAGGACAATCAGACGTCACACAGGGAGAACACAACTCCATACACTGATGTCAATATATTAACAAAATCACAATGCTATAAGTCAGGTCTATTCAATAACTTTTTTAGAAGGGACAGCCTTTTTTGTGTAAAACAATGCACCTTTTTATTGTTTTTGCTACTTTATTAGTTTCACAATGTGAAAAGAAACTATGTACAAAAGTACAGGAAAAAACAATGCACTTTAGTAATCCTAGATTAGAAAAACCTTGTTGTTTTAATGACCACAATGTTGCTGTTAACATCTTTTTTCATTAGTCTGACTCTCCTGGTTTCCCTCTATTTAAACAACCTGAGTTAAAACTTTTTTAATAAAATTCGTACCTCTGTGCTCAACAACAAACATATCCAATAATGGCCTCTTTCTCATTTTATTTATTTATTTATTTATTTATTCATCTTTATAAAGGACCAAAGGGCTGGACTGAGGTCATAAAAGGGCCCAATTTGGCCCATGGCTTGCAAATTGAATAGGCCTGCCATAATTTGTTAAATTTCACTAAATAGTAAAGTGCAGCAGCATTAATGATTTTTTTTATACACACTAAGACTTTACTATGCAATTCGAAACACAGTAGCTCTCACAATCCAAGACGTCCAACATCAGTTGCATCTCAAAATCACATCCAGTTAAACCTGAGATAGTATGGGATAGTCCCTCACCTCAGTACATCCATATTTAAACAAGATGTCTCACCGATTTACTGTAAATGATGCTTCTCCCCAGGCCTCAAAATAACAAAAGGACTAAGATACCCAAGTTCAGGATGTTCTTTTGCCTTCTGTGTCAGAAAACTGCAGCCCAGAGAAAAAAGAAGTGGATAAACACATTTACTGAATGTACAGCAAGCAATATAGAATGGGCACGGGTCCCTCTGCCTCCTACATCATGTGCAGTATGTGGTATGTGATAGTTTTATTTTATGCAGTCGTGATTCTTATTCTTCATTCAGGAATATTTATGCAAAATGTTCATTTCATTTGTAATTTGTCTTTGTTGATCAAGTAGTTCATTTATTTTCTATTAAAAAAAGACTTAATTCACCAGGGACATATTTTGATGCATTCACTGTGGAAAAACAAACAAAAAGAGCACATTAGGGGAAGTTTTCCTGTCACTTGTTTGTATTTAATTTGACAGAAGAGTGACATTTATTGCCTCTTAACTGTTTTGAAAGATTGCTGAGAAGGTACAGCTCATATCTGTATTCCCATCTCAGGGTGCCTATACCGAACATTTTGTTGTTGTCCAAAACAGGTGCAGCTTATTAGCTGCCATATAAGGGAGTCTGAAGACATTTTAAAGGGATATTTTGTAAATTAGTGTCAGTGTGGTTTTTAACTGTGGTATATTGTTATTGGAAGTGTATTCAAATTGTGTTTTTTAATATATCTGAAGCTCAATAACCCCACACAATTAACAGTTTATTATCGGATAATGCTCAAGCTATCTTTCCATGAACTCTAACAGTTGCAAAGTGCATCTAAAACAACCTCTTGCTTAATTGGCATGTATATTGCGTCACAAATACATTTGTCTCTCAGTGTGGAGTGATGGAATCAACTTATAACTGCACAATCAAAATATATAAGAATCCTCAAAATAATTTTTAATGTTTTTTCCCCATATTTAAATTCATATTGAGGCACATCTGTGTGTTCTTATACAGGGTAAAAAATGTGCAAAGCCATAGATCAAGAATGGTAACAGATGCAAAGCTCAAAGTCATACTATAAATATTCATAGGACAAGACAGATGCGAGAGCATTGCAAGCAGAGGAGGAACATTTGGAAGCAAACAATGACATTGTGGTGCAGAGGAGGGTAGAAAACAGGGGTCTATTAACTTTTTTGCTGAAGAGATAGGATTTAGATTAATCTAGGGAGTGA
>JAJHUR010091936.1:0-24585 GCA_027495735.1 Lutjanus campechanus | reverse complement strand
TTGTATTGTTTGATAGTGCAGATTTAGTATAAAAGAACCTCTCACTACCATGTCTCTGTCTCTGTCTCTGTCTCTGTCTCTGTCTCTGTCTCTGTCTCTGTCTCCAGCTTGGTGTCGATCATTCGAGGTCAGGTGTTGACAGCCGACGGAACACCTCTGATTGGAGTCAACGTGACATTTGTCCACTATCCTGAACACGGATACACTGTAACACGCAAAGACGGCATGTATGTATATATATTAATAAACAATATTTAGAACCTGTTTTCAATATGAATTCTATTGCATGATTCATCTGACACTTCCCTTATTTATTAAAATAGATGTTATGTCCAACTTGAGACTCTGCTACTCTTTACACTGTTTTAGATCAAATATGTGGTACCTCACAGTCCTGACTGCACTTGTGTAGCAGGTATTAACTGAAGTATAAAGACAAACCTGAAACCAGCTGTGAGCTGCTGTTTGTCTTGGTGCACTGTTTACATCAGGTCAGTCGGTGCAGGTTTTTCTGGCTCCACAGGTGGAGTGAAGAATATTACATTCTGGACCTCTTTGAGTGTAATGGCCAAATTTGTATCACAAATCACACCAGTCTTTCTCATAGTCACATAGTAAAACTTGAGTGCACAAACTACACACACAATCTTTTTGGCGTTCATTTTTGTGGCAGATTGCTCTGAAATTTAACATAAATATAACAACCACAGAGCATCAACTATAAGTGAAATGTAAAGTATATAAGGAGTAAAATCAAAGAAACACTGCCTAATATAATAACGATAGAAGAAAGATAAGTACAGAAGTAAGCAAAAACAGAAAAAACAATATTGGCAGTGATATTGAGAAGTAACTCATTTGTCTTTTCACACGGCTCAGCAGCTCCTGCTGCTCCTGCAGCTGTCGATCATGGATGTATTAAGAACTGGATACAGTGTTGGAGGCAGGCTGATGAGAGCTATTCAGTGGTACATGGAGCAAACTTCTGCGCTTTGCAGCCCATAGCAGCGCAGTAGACACTTCCTTCAGCCGAGCGGCTAACTTCCAGTTTATTCCTCCACTAACTTGAATGGGGATAAGATGATATAATCTTGTGGCTCTTCTAGACTTTCCAAATGTTATTGGACTGAATGAACCAAATCCTGATAGTAAAATGAGATACTTTGTGGGGATTGTAATACTCAGAAAATGTATCAACCGTTTTACCGTCTTTTTGGGCTGCAGTACACAGTTTGGCCGCTATGTCAAATTGGCCTCGAAGTTCAACACTCTTCCTGGGGGGTTACTGTCGATGTGTTTCCTCAGCGACAACGTGCCCAGCTTGCAGCTATCAAATGCTAACATTTTTTGGCTTTTTACTAGCAGCAAAGCCACTGACAACGCTATTCTCACACTCTCTGATCACACCAGATTTTGTCCCAAACAACTTGGCCGCGACCATTGTTCACAATTTGGTATTCACCACTGGTTATTTTTGCCTTTATGTCCTGCATTTTGATTTTGATATATTTGCTAGCAGCTAGCCTATACTGCTGTCAGAGCAAGACATGGGATCAAAGATTTTGTTGTAGGCTTTTACAATAAAAAAAATCTTGATTAGGCTTGATCATATTAGCTAATTTTAAGTGTTAAAAATAACCTACTCCACAATCATTTTCATTTCTGATTTTTCCAGAAAAAAAAAAGTTTTTCCTGGCATGCTGCCCGCAATAAGTTAATTCTTACCCATGTTTGTACCTGTGTATTCATACAAATATTTTTTTTTACCTGTTACACAACTTTTTTGTGGATTATCTGGCAGGTAGGCCACCCAGTGGAGGACTTAACCCAAGTGACAAAATGTTAAAATACTGTATATGCATCCTCTAGAGAAGAAAAAAACATCTTTCAGTGTTTTTGTTCATGTATACACAATACAATACAGTTTTTGAGATGTACAAAGTACTAAGGTTTAGAATGTCCCTTCCGTGTGGTTCTTATATACTGCAACACTGACACTCTTCTCTATCATTCATGTCCTGTGGACTTACAGGAAATAAACTCAACATTTCACACTGAGTCAATTTTTCCTCATAAAACATGTCGTTGAACATGAATATCACCACTGATGTGCCAATTGATTGCATTTCTAACCAGCCTAACCTATCCTGGAAAAAATAATAAGATAAAATTACGAATGAGAACATCAGTAGAATAATGACTGTGATGAAGTTGGCAAACTTTTTGACTGACATGTTTGATTTTTTTTGTGTTTGTGAACCAAATTAAAAGCAAATCATGACCCAGTGCCCCCGAAAGCATGAGCACTCAATTCTGGAAGTCTGGAAATGGAGTCATTTTTATCTCCACATGAAAATACAGGAGGTTACTTCAGAAATAGCACTTCACACATCGCATAAAATACATAGAACGCTTAATGAAAAGCCAGTTCGGCAAAACAAAGGGAGAGCACTTATATCACAACTATACTCCGCTCTGCACCCTCCACCACCAGTCCAGGCTCTATCTTCAATCTCAAGAGCATTAGCTGAGGAGGTGTGAATGTGTGTGGGAGTAGAACGCTCTTAAAATGCATTGAATTCACGAGAATGCGCCAATCACTGCAGACGCACACAGAGAACAAGAGACATACAAACACATGCTCTCGCTCACACTCAACAACATAAGGATGTGTAATGATATGCACACTCATTGGGAAATGCTTGTAAATTCACAGAGGCACAAACACACTTGTAGAATTTAAATGAGCCAATTAAAACCTCAGAGTTGATCATTTAAGAGCCGGTTCAGCATACAGCTCTGGAGGGCAAATCCCCTGTTTCACGCTTCAACAGTTTTAGGGTTAAAACAACTCACCCAGTAAAGTTTTAATCAAGCAAACACTTAAGTTTGTTTTAATCATAAGTGCACAGCTCTTTTCTAGCACTTGCTGAACGTATGTATTGGTTTATGCTGCAGGTTCGATCTCCTGTCCAATGGAGGGGCATCCCTAACACTGAGTTTTGAGCGCGCTCCGTTCCTCACTCAGTACAGGACTGTGTGGGTGCCGTGGAACGTCTTCTACGTGATGGACACGCTAGTCATGAAGAAGGTGAGCGGTGACGCTGCTGTCTGTCTAGATGTGTGCCTGTCATCACGGGGGTGCGGGCTGGTGATTGGCAGGCAGCTTTTTTTTTGTTCCAGCTACTTTAAACACCATTTCAAAGCTTTCCTCTTTGACTTCTTGCTGTTTTACGCTGACCGATCGAGCAGTTGTCACTGACTTAATGACTTGATTACCCTGTGGAGCAGGAGGGCGTTCCTAGCCATGGTCAAATGTTTTTTCATGATGTATACACTGTCTGACTGACACTGACTCACTGACTAAGTAAATGACTAATGAACTCAGTTTCGCTGCCAATGAATTGCTGCATCAGTGACTAACTGGCACATGTCGTATCCGGCTCTTTCAGGAGGAGAATGACATCCCTAGCTGTGACCTGAGTGGTTTCATCAGACCCAGTCCTGTCATTGTTGCCTCTCCTCTGTCTACGTTTTACAGAAGTACACCTGAGGATGGCCCCATCATACCTGAAACACAGGTAATACACACCACACAGATGCCTTTCACTAACTACACCAGTTTCCTTGGCCATTGCACTTTTAATAAAGATAAGATCAGTGTGATCAACCTATTACTTTGTTATGGAAATTTAAACTTAACAGATGAGAGATGATACTGATCCAAAGTATATATCGTTCATCAACCCCTTGCTGCTGATTCATGCACTTTATGTCAAAAATCTCTGTCTTTCTTTAAGAGTTATACTAAAGTGAACTGTGAACACACAGCCATGATACATATTTTTAGATTCAGTGTGATTTACAAACTGTGCCCAATGCGAATAGTGTTTATAAATCTGCTTAGAAGTCAGAGAAAAAAAGATGCTCCTCCTAACTCCAGAACTAGCCTGAGAATGATGTGTGTTGTTTTTTAGTTTTCTCCAGTATCTGTGAAAGTCAGTTAAGGTTAGTTAACTGGAATTGTTAGTAGCTAACTTTTAATCAGTCTGCCAAAATGTAAACAAATATAGACTGAAAAACAGGGTTTAAGTTGTAGCCCTCAGTGAATTTCACTGAATTCTTGGCAACATTCGACTTCCTGTCCCCCAAAGCATGTGGGATGAGACTGTAGTTCCAAAACTCAGCACATAGTTGTATCCCCCAAATAGAAGTAAGACTAATTGATAGCAGGACTGACAAAATACATTAATATTCAGCATACTTCTTATGTTCCTGTTACACCGACATGCTACTCTATCCATTGTGTTAAAAACTTGTGGACATATGCACAAAAAAGTCAAACAATTATGAACTGCAAAAACTTTTTACAACTTTATCACAGAGGTATGTATACACACATGAATATAACTATTATTCATTCACCACCTACAATATGCAGAATAACCTGGTTTTGTTTTTGTTTGTTTTATCCCTCTTATGTGAGGCTCATCATCTTCAGCTTTTTCACCAAAACATAACAGGAGCTGATTGGTTCTAGCTGATTCTGACCTGAGTTGTATGTCCACACACATCCAAGATTGGTTTGTCTCTGTCTGCTAGAAAACGGACAAGTTGAATGTACAATAAACTTAATCCTTAAAAAGTGTAACTCTCAGAGAAACTGCTTAACACTGACACACTTAATAGCTTTTACAGGGATGGAGACAAACACATACATATTTAGTTACCACAGCTGAGGAACCATGGCTCTGGAGTGGTTGTTTTTATAAGAAACTAGTGGTATATAAACGCACGCACGCACACACACACACGCACACACACACACACACACACACACTGCGCCCCACCCTGTGTCCAGCCACTGATTGCTTATAAGCCTAATAACACGTTTCTCTTGGCAGGCAACTGAGGCTCATCATGGAGGAATGTTGTAATTGCATACACATTACACTGTGTTATCTTTGTGTGGTGTGTGTGTTTGTGTTTGTGCGTGTGTGTGTGTGTGTGTGTGTGTGTGTGTGTGTGTGTTGGAAAAAGGAAAAGAAAGAAAGGAAGAAAGTGGTATATTGGCTGTGTGCACGCAAGAGAGATTGAGAATGGAATTCAAAGAGAAGCAAAGGTGTGTGTGTGTGTGTGTGTGTGTGTGTGTGTGTAGGTGTGTGTTGTCACATTGTGTTAATCAGTCCACAGAGGAAATGAAACAGATGACAGAACTCCATGTGTGTTTTTATATTTTTACAACCTTGAACCAGCGCTCCGTAATTATTTTTTATTTGACAAGAGTGTATGTGTGTGTGCTTTTTTTTGTGTGTGTGTGTGTGTGTGTGCCTGTCTATCTGAGATAAAGGGAAAGAGTTTGTGCACAGAGGAAAGCTTGTGACGTGTGTGTGAGGTATGTGTGTGTGTGTGTGTGTGTGTGAGTGTGTGTGTGAGAGTGCAGATCAAAAGCAAGCGAATGGAAAGCTGCTACTTAGCTTTTGGTGGAGCTGAGTCCATTAGAGAGGAGGGCAGTGAAAAGGCCAGTCTTAAAGGGGATGTAATGGATCTGTAATGAACACTAAATGCCTGGCTAATGAAAAGGCAATAGTGCAGTTGAAAAATATAACACCGGAACAGTCCAGATGGATCATTCCCTGAGGAGCCATTTTTTTTGTATTCTTATACATTTCTTCCCCATCTCCTTCTTCTTGGAGTCCACCTCTGCATCAAAGGTCTTTCTTGTCTTCTCAACCTCTGGCTCCTTTGAGTTAAAATATCAAAAATGATCCAACTTTGATTTCTTCTATGTGAATTTAATCTATGTATTTTCACTCCAGCCACACCATTCATGGAATAAGCAATAAGAGGAGAAATTTACCTGAATTTGTTTGCTCCACTGGGTTGCGCAATATGTTAAAATTTTCCAAACCAGCCACCATCAGCCCAGCTACTAGCAAGTGCCTGATATATTTGCACAGGTGTGTGTCCTACAGTTTCAGCTGGGAGATGTCTCACTGCATACGTTCGTGACATCCAGTGAACAAGCAAAATAAACTCAAATGTCAAGAAAGGAGCTATTCTTACACATATTGCCTTATTAAATAGAGAAATCAACTGTCTGTAGATTTGTTCTTTTACTGAACTGAAATGAGCTTAATTGCCTTGTTAACTCATTGTAAAACACACTTCATTCAAACTTGACAGAAACACAATAATCTAGCTCTACAGGCTTTTCTCCCACACGTTCTTCAGTTCAATGGGTGTGCACTGTGCCTCTGTAAGTCTGTCCCTGAGCCGTGTCTCTCACTCATTCTTTGGAGGCAGACCATTAAATTGGCAGAATAATAAAAAATAAAAAAAATCCAAAAAAACAAAAACAAAACAGTGATGGATGCGCCAACAGCTGAAAGACAATTTATTTGCACAATTGCCCAACACTAATAGTCCATCACAGGGCTAAGGCTGACAAACACTAATGCATTCACTCATCTATAAGCAGTTTATTCACAGTACCTGAATGGCTTTGGGCTGGTAGCCCTGCTACCTGAGAAAAAGTCAACACAAACAAATTGAGAAGAATCTCCAAACAGAAGAAAAATAGTACATTAACACAAGAAGGCATAGTGTTTATTAATCCTTTGGAGGAAATTACAGTTTTCACTGTTGTAATTTTTTATATACACGCCTGAAATACATACATGCATTGGTGAGATGTCAGAGCAAGAGGGCTGCACACATACATAATATTATATAGGCAGGGCAGTTAGGGGCCAGGTGTCTTGCTCAAGGGCACCTCGGCCCAGGAAATGAATTGGCACCTCTCCAGCTTCATACTCTGGTTCATAATGCATTTGAACTACCAGCCCTCTGGTTCCCAAGCCAAGTTCTTGTGTACTGAGCTAAACTGGCTTCTTCGCAACCCTGGCCTGATCAAGATGACAAACATGACCCGGAAAATTTAAAAAATAAGTAAGACTATTGGTCTGATACTGCCTTCGTGTACTCATACTCAAACTCAAACTACTCCGATACCCCACATCACAAAAAGTAGCCACTCAACATGTGCAATTTGATAAGACATCTAAAGAACCAAGACAAGAGTGCACATGTAGACCGCAGCCGCTGACCAATAAGTAACCTAGTTAGATTCCTAAGTTAATTTATCAGAAGAAAACACCACTGACAAAAGTCTGAACCCTCTTTTCTTGGTTATTCACACTTTTCATTCCTTCTGGCTGTGGGTAATAAGTGGGCTCCAACTTCTCTTTGTATACTCTTCTTTATTTTCCTGTCAATCTTCAAAACAGCATGACAATACAGTACACCCAGCTTCACTCTCTTAGGTTCACAGCAGGGTAACACAAATACCCGTCCCTCCTAAACAACAGCAGGTAGGAACCAATTAGCCTTAGACCAGAGGGACATGAAGAAGCAGCTTAAATACTACACATGTAAATGTATGTTTAAAATAATTGTTAAAGTGCTGTAAATGATAATGAAATAATTATCACATGTAACATTGTAAGTAACAATAAACTTAATTCTGATATTCCATAATCGTGTAATTATTCCTACTGAAATATATACAGTATAATGAACAAGTAAACTGCACTTTGTTACATTTATAAAGTGAGTAACATCTGATTAAAACAGTACATGTTTTTAGAGTCACTGTAAGAACTAGAATGGCAGTATCAAGTACTCGTATTGGTACTCAGAATCAGCAAGTACCCAAATGTAAGTACTTGTACTTGTACTCTGTCTGAAGTGGTATCAGTGCATCCTTAAAAAAAACAAACAAACAGAATTTTCCTTTAAGTTCCCATGTCTCCAGACAGTCCCCCGTCCTTGATGAAGTTTGAAGATGAAATGTCTTGCATGTTCAATGACTTTGCCAGTCTGCTGTCATGCTGCTGCCCTCACGCTCCCCCTTACATCTCTGTGCTCTCCCACTGTTGACACTCACTGATACCACATCATCAGTGACGCTGACACATGTTACATGTCCTCTGTTTGTGTGGCTGCCTACTGACATAGCTGTGACTTAGTCGGCCCCCCCTCCTTGTTCAGGTTCAACACAAGGACACATGCACAAACACACGCCAATATACATAAAAACATACTTTAAAAAAAACACACGTTATATTCGCCGGGCAACCAGCAGAGACCTCAAAGATCAGAGAAGGTGATATGATACTTCACAGGGAACAGTGAGCAAAGTGGCAGATTTGAAACTTCAGGGCGATGTCACCATGGGTATCAAAGAGTCAAGTAGGAGTCAATATGCTGTGCGTGGTTTTGCATGTGTGTGTGTGTGTGTGTGTGTCCCTGTGTGTTATGATCTAAATCAGAGCAGTCCCTCTGTTTGTCCTTCAACTGCACCAAATAAAATATGTAGATCATTCTTTAAAGATGTACCACCTCAGGTTTGGAGACATCACACACAGGCATACACATTCAAGGCAAGCTGATATTCTGTTTATAGTTTATAGTGTATTCATAATTATTTTGTTAGAGATACAAAATGAGGCTGATTGGCATTGTTGTCAATATTAAAGTGATTTGATATTGTTTGTTACCATTTATGAGGTCATGGATACCTTTATGCACAGACTAAAATGCAGCCAGCTATTTTATATAGTACAGATATTTTGCCAGACTAATAATTGTGTAAAACCATTTCATCAATGCTTAAAATGTTGGTGGTATAATGGTGCATATGTTATAACCATATCACCCAACTCTAACACATACATTTCACTGTATTGAGTCAGAGAGTACTGGTCTGATGCTTTTTTCTTCTCTCTTCTGAGTGCAAAGACCGCTGGTGGTCATACGAGGCTGTGTGCCGATTAGCACTCCTTTGAATTAGATGCTTCAGATACTGACAGGGACAGTGAAATAGTGCACAGCACTGATGTATTTTCTGTGTTCTTTTGTACCTCTGCAGGTTTTACAAGAGGAAACCTCCATACCAGGCAGTGATCTAAACCTGATCTATCTGAGCTCCAGAGCTGCGGGATATAAACCGGTCCTCAAAGTCACCATGACACAGTCATCAATACCATTCAACCTGATGAAGGTCAGATATGTAATATGATGTAATATCATTTAAGTTTACAAAGCCACTGTGATATCACACTCTATATCAGGACAGAATGCTGACCTTTAACAGCCTCAGTCAACTTGTCAGCATCAGTGTCTCTATCAGTGGAATCCTTACCTGAACTACCAGTTTGTGACCTTTGTGTCTGGCGCTGTTTCTCCAGGTTCACCTGATGGTGGCGGTGGTGGGTCGCCTTTTCCAGAAATGGTTCCCTGCCCAACCAAATCTATCCTACACTTTTATCTGGGACAAGACAGACGCTTATGGCCAACGAGTCTACGGACTATCTGAGGCAGTGGGTGAGTTTGCTGCGAATAGCAAAGCTAAAAAGAAAATAACAGATACACTTTTTAAAACTGTGCTCTGGTTTGACCCTCTGAGACTTAGAGAGTTTTATGTTACAGTTAACTCACTTTGTGGAAGCCTGTTGTTGGATGGTGCAGCTACAAATCCTTAAGCCTCTGATAAACCTGCTCTCAGCTACCTGTGTATCTGCATTCCTTTTGAGCACTGGTTTGCATGTGGTGTCAGACATTAAGGATACTTGTCTGCAGGATGCAATGAAGCACATGAACAGTGGAGGAAATTCAATATATCAGGATATGAAGTCAGGCTGGCAGCACGCTCTGAACAAACAACAACCATGGCGGAAGGCTTTGAAGAGAAACCAACAGAGCTTGTTGGCACTGCTGTGTTTTCTGCTTATAGTAATCTCCATTAGCGTCTCCATTATGTTTACGTTGTGTCAAATACAGAAGTTTTCAGTGTGCAGTGAAGATGTGAATCCTTTTTGCTGTCCTAATATCAATGGGGACCTTGTTGTGGGGTCAGAACAGCCAGCAGTTGGGATTTCATTAAGCAGAAGGTGGACCCTCCTTGTAGTCAGGTAGTAAGAAGCCATTTGGCTGTAGCAGAGCATACTGGACAGGCGTGGCGTTTTACCAAGTCCTCTCTTCAGTTTTGAGAAGCTGCAGCCTTTATTCACTGACAAACTCAAACTTAAACTGTGAATTTACAGCACGGTCTCTGTGCATATTCTGCCAGAATGACAGCTTCATTGCTCGCCTTTCACTCCACTCAGCGCACATACACTATAACTCTGTCTCAGTAATAAATCTGCCCCTCTCCCTCTGTGATGCTCGCTAAAGTTACACACTCATAACGAAACGCTTCTCTGACCAGTCAGCAGTCTGTAGTGTTTGTTAGCTTACCTTTATCATCTGTCTTGAATCCAAAATAATTCAAAGCAAAGCAGAGGGATTTTCCTCTTTTCAGTCCTGTCCTTTGTCCCTAAGAAGCCATGTTTCTTCTTCTTATGGAACCTATGTTTTGTTTAAAGACTGACTCCTGGTGGCGTAAGATGCATACTACAATACAGCATCTCCCCGTCAGTTTAACAGAAAGAGGAGCATCTGTATTTATGACGGTACTGAAAATCACACAGTCGCAATTTCTTAATACCCTGGTATTACCCCTATGCTGCCCAAGCCTAATATGAAGAAGTGATCAGAGACATAGATAAACCTTTTCCACCAGTATGGATCGTTCCCCTTTCCTGTCTGCACACCTAAGTTTGAACTGTTCAGAGCATTTCCACCAAAAATAAATCACTTCAGAATCTGACAAGTTGGTTCCCCAGGTGGAACCAAAAAGTAGCAGGTTTTGGAGAGTGTAAGAGAGCAGAAGAAGACAGTCTAACTAACAAGTCAGATGTTAATTCCTCTGTCTGAATGCTGAAGTTACAGAAAGGTTCAAGCGTGGGGCCATCTTCAGGGATGTTTGACAGAAAGACGTCTAATTTGTGTACGGATTCCACAAGAAGACCTGGTGGGCAGTAGAGCACAATGTTTCATTTCACCGGATAAGTAACAGACACAGTGTGAAATTCAAAGGAAGAAGGAGTGAAGTGCAAGGAAGTAGAGAGAAAATCTGCATTTGGGAGAGATTAGCAATCCAGTGTCACTCCCTCTGCTGTGGTGTATAGTATCTACGAGAAGAGTGGTGTACAGCAATGGAAAGTATACACATGTGTATACTTTCCATACAAACCAAACAGAACACCAGAGCAAGAGACAACACTAGATTATAGTCTGTTAACACCACTAGAAGAGCACACAGTTACAGCTATTTCACACTGCATGCAGCACAGCAGCGATATGTATGCAGCACGTCTGATGCAGGACGTCAAGCTGCATGTAATACACAACTTCATTCAGAACCCACAAAACTGACTCCATTGGTGTGCCCACCAATCTCCATACAACAAGTAGAAGAGAAGTAAAGCCGGTTCTGTGGGGCATAGCGCTCTTTATGTTTCTCCACGTCAACAATCAGTCTTTCTTTGTCCATTTCTCAACTGAATTAGCTCAACTCTGGAATGACAACAAACAGGATTTAATGTGAGGAGGCCACACATGGTTGCTCAAGTATTTGTGGGTGGTTGCTAAGCAGCACGACCTGGGGAGAACCTGAAGAGTGAATCTCTTGGCCAAAAAAATGTGAATGATATCACGCACGCCATTCGGCCGAGTGTACAACAGTTTTTTATATGTTCAAATTCAACCAGTACCTCCACGAAAAAGGCAGGCAAGGTACATATACATGTTTTTCTTTCAGCCAGGAAAAATACAGGAAACACACATATGATTAAAAAAATCTGATAATGTATTATTTCAAAGCAAATTTGTGTTTAAACACTATTTTGTGTGGTGCATTAAGCTTGCAGTGTGCAGCAAAAATAGAACTCTATCCTAAACTTGCCGCATGTTGCAAGGCTGCTGCAGCCACAATGTGCAGCATTCACGTCTTGTGTGAATACACACAATCTGCTTCCATCTAATTGACATATTTTGGCTGCTGCAGATGCTGGGCAGCAGAAGTACAGAAGTCCTGCTGCATGTGCTGCATGCAGTGTAAAATGTCAGTAAGACGTAGCACAGTAGACAGAGAAATACCTATTTTAAAGTAAATATATTCAGCCTAGTTCTAGCAAATAAGAGAACCAAAGAAGTCAGAGTGCACACTAAAAACAACCTGGATCCATTAAATCATTTACTAATGTATTTTTGTTTTTCCCATGGACAGCTGGCTAATTGCAGACAATATGACTTAGATAACTTGAGGTTTTTCTGGCAACCATATTACACTGATGTTAGGATAATATGTCTGAATCATCTCAATCACTGTGTTAACCTGATCACTGTAATTGTTACTTTTCTGTAACCCATGGGCGGAAGTTACAAGACTATTTGGAAATGATTGGCTCTAACAGTAATAGCCATACAAGTGTATGACACAGAGGGAAATAAAACATATCCAAGAATTAAACTGCACCAAAACCAAATAAATCCCTTTGTACTGAAGTTTTACAACATAGTGAGCACAGTAACTGCAGAGAGGAGGGATTTTCTTGTAGTGCTGACTTCTCCTGAACATACATAAAGCTGCAGACAGCTACAGCTAAGTTCAAATAGGTTTTGCAGAAAGGCTTTGACAGGGAAATGGTTTGGACATAATGGGCATGCTAACCTCCCTGACACCTTTATGAGGGACAAGTCCAGCAGACATACTCCTAAGTGAGTTATTACTTATGGTAGCCCAGCTTAATGGGTTGAACATAAAGATGATTTACTGCTATGTTTTGTAACACTTCTGAAATTGGTGCTCATAAGTTCTAATAAGGTAGCATAAGCACCAGTGCATGTCTGGCAACTGTTAAAGTCAGAGCTGAGACACACATGTAGACGTGCTCTCCTGCGTCTTTCCATTGACTTTGTATGCATTCGGGTCACATAGGTAAATGTCTCTTCATCTCTTTTCTCATTCCTTATTATGGCTTTGAACCGTACAAAAATGAAGCCATTTAAACTTTTTAATCAGATCAAATAGTTTTCTTGTGATTGTATTAACATTTGCCTAGCAACACTGTTCTCATCAGTGATCTAAGAATATCAGGTACTTGAGTCCAATGTCAAAAACTTGACACATGAGATCCATTTGAAAGTTTAAGTTAAGGAATGCCTTCAGTTTTAATTGAGAGGCAAAAACATTTTTTTTTATAAAAAAAAAAAAAAAAGCAAAATAAATGACAGTGTTGGCTAGTTAAGAAATGAAGCAGTGGAAATGGTCTGAGGTGGCAGGCAAAATACAATGAAGTCGTAACAAAAAGGTGACTTATTCAGTCTGCTACAGACCGCAGTTTAATCTGACTGTTCCTAAATAACAATTTCAGACTTTGAATTCAAGAAATCATGAGTGCATGAAGTGGTGCTCTGTAAAACTATTCTTTCTTGTGGAAAATGTATTCCTTTTCTTTTTCTTGGCAAAAACATTGGCTTTCTAAACTCTGATGGGTGTGTTTTGGCTTAAAGGACTGTGAGGCAATGTAATATAAACTGCAAACCTCTTTAAGATAGAGTTCGAAGGCAGCATGAATGAATGGCCGTACAGGCCAAGACAGTGATTAATAACGGATAGCGCAGGATAGATGATCTGTGTCAAGAGAGGCGTGGAAGCGTATCTGCTGTCTGCGGTCCTTGGCAGTGAACAGCCAAACAAGGTACGCATTACGTCAGTTTAACTCAAACAAACCTTGGCCATTACAGCGGCGCACTGGTTGACACTGACAAATAATCATGCTGTCAAAGCGATGATGGGAGCCCTGGGTGTCTGCACATGTAGGCATGTTGGAAATAAAGAAATAAAGGGAGGACAATGTATTTATTTCAAATCGATTTCAGGATTGATCAGCAGAGATTTGTATTGTTTCAACTTTAACAAACAGATTTATTGATGTTGAGTCAAATCCAAACCTTAAGTGATATTTTTATCTTGACGCCGTGTGATGAATCTGCAGTTGTGAACAGCTGCACAGAGCTTTACAGTGAGTTTCAGCTTATTGTTCAGTTGTCTGGCACCAAAACTTCAGTGTTTTGGTTCATTCTCACCACACGACAGTGTTGGGCAAGTTACTCAGAAAGTGTAATAAGTCACTTTTTACTTAAATCTTTCTTTTCAAAAGTACTAATATTACTGTACTTATTACTTGGTATTACTAAGTAAGTATTTGTGTTATTAGTGACATTACTATATTACTTTTCTATGTTGTTGGCAGCCTTGCACTCAAAAGCTGAACTGCTGATCTCAAATTTGATTCCATCACCCCAGATTCACTCTGGAGGCCAAACAAACTCAAAATAATGACAATATGTCCACCTGTGCAAGTATGCCCCGCCTTTGTCTTTTTAGCTAGCCACTGACGTGACTCCACACAGAAACGTCATCATAAGATAGCCTACCTTGGTAAAAAAATAAAAAAAGGGACTGTGTAACTCAGAGTTACTTGGAGTAGTAACTGTAATGTAATTACTGTTTTGGACACATATGCATTACTGCCCAACACTCACATGTGATTGTTTCTGGCCACAGTATTCAGCTGTTTCCAGAGAAAGATCTCTAAAAAGCCCATGTGCAGTATCTGTCCAGCAGCACACAGCAGACAGGTGAACACAGTGGAGCACTCAGCCACAAAAGTACCACATGTTTCCTTCCTACCAAAAGCAGCTAAAAGAGAGTGAATATTACATCCCTCAGATGGACACAGCATGATTCATATGTGTAAATAAGCAACTGTTTGCTAACAAGTTTGCCACATAACCTTAAAAAGTGATGATATCATCATTGGTGTGATGCTCACAACTTCTTTCTGCTGCCCTAAAGTGGCCAAAAAAAACTGTTATTGCAGGTGTAAAGCATTTGATTTAACATAAACCTACCTTAGATCAGTTCCCACCAGCCTTTCCTGTATTCATTCATTCATTCCTTCATTGTCCGTAACCGTTTATTCTTGAAGGGTCGCGGGGGGCTGGAGCCTCTCCCAGCTGACACTGGGTGAGAGGCGGGGTACACCCTGAACAGCTTATTATTTACTGTTGAGGTGTTTTTCATATACATGTTGCCTCATAATTACACAGTTAATAATTGGTAACCAGTACACATATCATGACATTATTACACAGGTAAAAGGTTATATGTTTTTGTGTTATCACCTCATAATTATTGTTCCCATTAGATACTACTTACTGTAAAATACATTTTTATAAGCCGAGTTCTGCATGGCACCTTTGCTTCTCTCTCTTTTCCTCCTTTTTTCCAAACATCCATCCCTCCTCTCCCTGTTTAGCAGTTTTTTCCTGCCTTTCCTTCTCTCTGCGCCCTGAAGATCTCTGTTTCTTCTAAACTGAATACACACATAGCTGCTGTGGCTGCCAGTTCACGCAATGAAAGTGTGAGTGCGTGTGTGCTGGGTCACAGACTGGCCCTCAGTGAACCAGCAGCAGCAGGAGTCAGTGGATGTTATAAAAGTAGACAGATGGAGGTTAACTTTGTGGTTCAGTGTGTTTTCAGACCTGTTGTCTGTTTGATTTGCTCTGAATCACAGAAACCTCCCCGTTTGCTTTGGCTTGAACTCGAGCACAGTCGCAGGAATGAGCTGAATAACTGGCCTTGCCCTGTGTGTGTCCAATAGTGTCGGTGGGGTTTGAATACGAGTCGTGCCTGGACCTCATCCTGTGGGAGAAGAGAACGGCCATTTTACAAGGCTACGAGCTGGATGCTTCCAACATGGGAGGATGGACGCTGGATAAACATCACATCTTGGACCTCCAGAACGGTGAGTGCTCTGATGTGACAAAACCACGTCACGTATCTGCACATAGGCACACACAATGTCCACAAATATGGAGGGCCTGAGAGGCAAGTGAGAAAACAAAAATGCTGGTGATCCAGTTTCATCAAAATTATTATCTTTCCTGTGTTTATGACTTACAGTAAGAAGAGGTGCGAGAACTGCCACAATTCTGGTTCTAAATAGGCCTCTTGTGGCTAAAATGAGTATAAATAAACAACAACCACTCGAACACAAACACAAAAATGATCCTGACCACCCCCACCATCATTTATTTCACTCAGTTGACAAAACAAGTGACAAAATTTTTCATTTCACAGCTTCGTCATAATGAGCAGCAATTTTATTTTTTGAAGTTGCTCAGAGTTCTCTTAATGCTAATTAAAATACACATTTTAAAGAATTTTTATTTACCTTTGATTTAAAGGGGCGATGCAGTTGACATGTTATGGTTGAGACACACCTTATAGCAATATTATAAATAATCAATAATAAACTTGTCAAAAAATAGACAGTTTATCAGTGTTTGAGCAGTATTCCTGCCTTTTTTTTAAACCACAGGAGCTTACGCTGTAGCTAAGCTTTGTGAGATGATGGTTGGAGATCCTCAAGAATGGAGTATTTATTTATTTATATGAGGATCATCTTTAAGTGTTTCAGCTGGAAGCAAACATGAATGCTTTTAGTCTAATTTAGAACATGAACATTTTGAAGTAAATTAGAAAATCTATCCTGGCAAAACCTTTTCACCTTTTAAGTCATTGACAAATGACAGAAAATAGTTTAGATCAAACTTAAAAACTGGATTACCATTTTCTTTCTCTCTCTCTTGCTTCTCAGGGCTTCATAAAAACATAATACTGCATAAAACATTTCTTTGCATGATGAAGTTTGCTGACTTTTAGAGTTTGATCGTCTACTGAAATGCGAAAAAGGCGAAAAATATTCTCTTGTTGTCTCTGTCTCTCTCTCTCTCTGTCTGTTGTGTTTTCCTTTTCAAATTCAAATTCAAATCCCTTTATTGGCATGATGTAACACTGTACATATTGCCAAAGCAAAGCATTTCTGAAAATGCTAAACATATGAAAACACATTGAAAACATGCTATTACAAACACTGTACCACAGAAAAATAAACCCTGTCTCTGATACCTGCATTCAATCCTTTTGGTACCCAGATCTAGAAAAAAACGTTCACAGCCAAGCACTGCTCTTTTTAAACTATATCCAGCTCTAGTCTCTCTCTGTCTCTCTCTGTCTGTCTGTTTTTGTCTCTCTCTGTCTCTCTCTGTCTCTCTATGTCTGTCTCTCTCTGTGTCTCCCTCCACATCATTAACTGCTTCATTCTATGTGTAAGAAGAAGAGGACAAAGCTAATAGCAGTTTAAAAATATGTTAATTTCAGCAGTTGTCAAAACGATTGTTGTCATGACGGCTTTGGTTGACGGAGCGGAGGAAAAGTATTGTGTGTGTGTGTCTGCGTGTGTGCATGTATGTGTTTGTGTGTGTTCCTTTTTGGCCTCTTGGATTTGTTCCAGCTGCCCAGTGGTATTTTTGCCGGCCTTTCATCTCTCTCTCTCTCTCTCTTTCTCTCTCACACACACACACACACACACACACACACACACACACACACACACACACACACACACACACACTTGCATAGCTTTGCTCTCTCATCTCACACACACAGTCATTTCAGACCTTCATCCGTCTCTCCTCCTCGTCCCCTCCCCTGTCATCTCTCGAGTGTATTCTCATCTTATCTTTCTTTTTTTACATTTTTTTCTCTCTCTCGATGAATTAGCTACAGTATCAGAAGCTGCTGCTCCGTTTTTTCTCATCATGCACAACAGAAAAATGTATTTTCACTTGTTGAATAATTCCCATTAAGTTTGTTTGATGCCACGTTGGGATTCAGAAACAATATCTTGACAGAACTGCTGTCCAAATAAATGATAGATTGAATATATTACATTTTAATTTAATTTTTTTAAGTGGGGAAACCCTTAAAAATGTTGATAGAAGCAGCACTGTAATTGTGTCTCCGCAGCATCCCACCACAGACCTGAAAGAAAACACAGTGAGACTCCAAACTGATGTTTTCATGCTGCTCTACACCTTCAGATCACTTATTTTAGTCAGCTCTTTTAAATTAGTATGTTTCTGTTGTGAGAACTTTATTACTTTGTTACAGCTGTTGTCATTGTAAAACATTTAGTCATTCTAGAAACTTCATGGAGACACACACACACACAGTAAGACCTGGCTTAATGTTGAATATACACAATTCACAATGACTTTATTATAGTGAAATCCATATGGAAAAGATATAGGTCAGTTTTACTATATTATATATTTATTATATTATATTATTGTATATTTATATCTCTTATCTGCAACATGTAAGTATTATTTGTGGCAGTCAAAGTAGATACAAGTATGTGATGTGAAACCTATATGATTTGAGAACTTTTAAGTGTCATGTAGGACAGTATATCCACTCACAATATCCTAATATCAGTTAGTAGATGTGTAATATCAAATTTCAATGAGTTGGGCAACTGTTAGTGACACTGAAATCTTGCAAGCATAGGCACCACTGGGTTTTATGCAACCCAGCAACCCCCCGATCCTGTGGCAGTGCAGGAAAAAGCAGTTGTAAAGCTGTCATAGTCTTGTCATAGCATGTGCTATATTATTCTTCATAATTCATTTATGTGATGAGGTATAGTGTGTGTCAAGAACACAGAACGCTTTATTTAATTTAATTTAATTAATAAAAGGTTAACAAGCAAAAAACGCCATGAACTCAAACACTTGACTGTTGATGCAGTTACAGTTTTTCGCAATTGCTAAGACAGATTTCATTACACTTTCAACCATTTTCTCATAACTCTAAACACAAAACCAAACAAACTAAGTTCACCAAACCTCTGGCTCGCTATCAGATCCTGCACACAGCCCGTCATTATTTGAACAGTACTGAGCAGTTATTACACACTACATTAAAAAATGGAAAACAGTGTTCAGAGCATGTAGCTACAAGAAAAAATATTAATTGTGTTTAAAACGCATTTTGAATAAAAAAAAATCTATAAAAATGCATATGTACTGCTTAGGACAGAAAATATTGTATACTATACATACTTACAAGTAACAAACTAATACAGGGGACAGATTCATTCTGTCTTAACATCACGTCTTTGTGCTGGTCAGACCAGAGGACTTTGTCTTCATCATTCTGCCTTGCCAGACAATGAGTGGGAAAACCCTCTGTGCCGGATCAAGACTTTACAAGACTCCACATCTATCACCTGCAGGCCAAGTCGTCTGGAGAAAGTTTTTCCTGGTGTAGAGGTTTCGGACATAGACCATGCAGAAACTGACAGCATGAATCACCGGTGAATGTTGAATCACTCAAGTACCCAGATTCTGTTCTAGTCAGTTGGTTACTGTAAGTTACTGGGGTTTCCTCTGTTAGGAGTGGGTGTTGCCATTGGTAAATAAAGCTTGTCATTGTGATTGGTGTTCCTCTCCAAGGGAGCACAAGAGATTTTACTGTAATTTTGAAAGTTGTGCCTCTGCAGAGAACTGTGTGTAGTGTTTTGCAAAAAGTGTGATTTATAATTGAAAACTGAGTGTACGGCAGATTTCAAGCATTTCAAGTTCCAATTTGAGGGTGTAACAATTGTGAAAAACTGTAATTTATATAATTTGAAACAAGTGTGAAGACAGTTGTTTTGGAGTTGTGTTCAGCTGCTGCCATCTGTGTTTACTGTTTTGCAATACAGCTGTATCACAGTGGAAAATGTGTTTTAGAGAGTGAGAATGTGTTGAGAGTTTTACCAAAAGAGCGAACAATCTGATAAATGGGTTAAGAGCACTGATCATTTGGTTCAGAGAATGGAGTTTAGTGTTTTAGCAACTGACCCTTCGCCAAGCTCTGCTCTCCTTAGTTACTGTTGCTAAGCCTGCCAAACTTTTCATTCTCACACTGCATTTGTGCAGTTTACAGTGATAACGGTGGCAGATTTAACATCAAAATTGGGAGTAATTGTTGGAACATGAGGTCTTAGAATCCTTAGAGACTTAAACAAAAGCAGCTTCTCTTTTCTAGCTGACGACTGTGGATTTTGTCGGCTAAAATAATGGCTCACAAGCAGATTTCATAAGTGTAGCTGGCTGATGTAAGCAACTACTAACTCCTTGAGCCAGCTGAGAAGTCTGTAGCTGATGTTTTAATGTTTCCATCTGACATGTTTCAAAACAAGAAACGTGTGAAAGTGTGGATGTAAAGTTACCTGACAGCTGCATACATGATATAACATTAATGCTAAAAGACTGAGGCTAAAGCTAGCTTACATCTCAGCAAACATTGTTCAGATGGTGAAATACAGCAGGTATATATCTACATGATAGATGACAGAAATACATTCATTGACATGGGAAAAGGAAGCGCAGAGACTCGATGAGTGCAGCAGACTTTGAGACAGATCACCCAGCCAGACCAGCTGGACCATGAGTGTGGAAGACAGTTGGGATAAGAGCTAAGCTAACTCGGCTTAGACCTGAGACAGTGAGCCAGAAAGAGATGCATCGCTGTTGGCCCACTTTCATTCTGCACCAGCCCACATCCTCCTCAAACCACCACAGAACAAATGCAGATGCAGTGGTATCTAACAAGTTTGGCTGGAAGTAAAGTTACTGCAGCTAGTAAGCTAGTGTTAGCTAGTGTCGGACATGCTAACATTTGCAGCTTATGTTAGAGCAGATGAAGACAGAGTTTAATCCATTCACCATCCATTCATCACTCTTGTGTTTCATGTTGTTGGGAGACTACAAAAAAGACGTCACCATCCAGACTTATGGAACGCAGAGTATCGCTCTTTTCAGAACCCGCTGCACACCTTCAACATGTAGAGAAATGGGAAAGCTTGGCAGCCCTAGTTACGGTTGCTAAGCTATGATTGGACAGTTGCTGTTTGGAGGTGGGGCTTAGCGAAGGGTCAATTGTGAAAAACTGTAATACAGTAACTTGTGGCTCTACCATCTAAATTAGACTAACACAATATGGTGTTTATCACCAGCTCTGCGTGGAAATACTTAAAAAGATTAAATAATCAGGATTCAAAGTGAGTGCTGTGCTCTAACAAGGGATAAAATGTGCTGGACTGAGTTTTACTGCAACATTTGGAATATCAGACAAAATCCAAGTGAAAGCCCAAAGCTTCAAGAACACTGAATTCATACTTTATCCCAAACTTCTTCTGAGCAAAATGATGGCAGCATATGATGGATTTACCTCCAACAGTTGGCTGCGGCTAAATGCGCCTGCAACTGCAGAATGACAGCCAAAAGTTCCTGCAGAATCCATCAAAACTCTCACACCAAGTGGTCCGCACAGTGAAAATGTCTCATTTTTCAGGAAAAATATGAATCCTCTACTCCTCACCACATCACAACACCTATCATTACAGAGGCTGACATTTTTGACCCCCACAGTCTTTTACCCTAGTCAGTGCCCTTGCTTGCAAGTATTGTATAAAAAGCTTGGAAGACATACGATGTCACATAAACTAACAATAGTATGTATTTATAAAGAATATATCTTTATAGCTGAGGCATGTTTAAATATTCAGTTAGAAAGTACAAACACAGCATGCTTGGCAGCTCACCTGGTAGAGTGCTTACCACACCGGCCCAGGATTGATTCCAGCCCGTGGCCCCTCATGCCATCTCTCTCTCTCCCCCCTGCCTTTCCGCTCTCTCTCCAGCTGTCACTGTCATCATAATAAAGCAGAAATGACCCGCCCATTCAGAAGCTGCAAATCTAATATGGAACATATATGGCAAACAAGATCTGTCATGCACTTATAGACAGCATACATAATGTTTACTTAATTTATTAATTCTTAGTTGTTGTATGAGAGAAATTCACGTGCATCATAATATGAGACATATAGGTCTTATATGATGTACAATACATGTAAAACATTTACTATTTAGGCAATGTGAAATGGTTCATTCTCAATTAAGTATATATAAATATATATATAAATGGGAACCTTACTTGAATTTGTGAACATCCACCATAATAATTTAGTAAGACTTGATTTGAAATAACCCCTTTAACAAAATGTTTGAATCTTGTATTTAAACTCCCCAAAGAAGTGGAGTGAACATTACCAATTTTTACTGAGAAAACTAATAAACAGAGCCAAGTAAAATTTACATAAGTAGCCTACAGACTGCAGCTGTATGTTCCTCATTAGTTTTCGTTTTGCAAATGAAAAATCAAGATGTGCAAAGATCAGGGCTCTTTCAGCGATGAGCCTCCTCGCTTTCCTCCTCATCATGTGTGCCCTTCGTTCAACCGCTCTCTCCTGCTCCAGTTTGAACCACTGTTGTACGATACACACAGTTAGTGAGTGGATATGTAAAAACTAGAGCAGGTACAGGAATACATGAATCCCCTTCAATACGCTAAAATTCTTTGGCTCTGAGCTTGTGAGAGGTTTCACAGTCTGATAGAATCTGACAACTAGCCGTTGCTTACTGGTCAGCAGCAGAAGCTGGTGATTTGTGGTGGAAAGCTGTGGCTGCTCTGGGCTGCCGGCAGTGGTGGACTGGTTCACCTGACTGGTCTGACTGTGCTGCATGTATTTCCACATGAATATGAAGCAGACAGCACAGTGTGGATGCAGACCTGTGCTTGTGTTCTAATCAGCTGGTTTGTAAAGGGATACTTTACCGTAACTGCAGGGCTGTTTATTGATCACCTATATTTGAAGACAGGAAAGAGATACATTTCCCTACAGATTGCCTACCATTCAAGAACCGGCTCGTATAAGAATAGATACATATTTAAAAAATGCATTTTGCAGCTTTAAAGGCACTTTGACTTTATAAACCCCCTTCCCTCCTCCTCCTCCCTCCCTCTCTCCCTTCCTTGCTGTCCTCTATCTGTCACCCCATCCATCACATTGCTATTCATCCCTCTCTCCCTGCAGTCCTCTTGGGCTTTCAACACCTTGTCACCCGATTCAGTGTGTGTGTGCTTTTACAATGCAGGTGTGATTTGTGATTTTCGGTTTATATGCGCACTAGTCTCTGTGGGTGTGATTTTGTGTCTTGAAGGGACAGTACTGTGATGCACAATGTGTCTTTGTCCTTTTGAGAATAAAATACACAACATGGACATAGAAGTGTGTTTGTGTGTGTGAGAGAGAGACCATCAAACACTCCTGCTGTGTTTTCTTTGTACTTTGTCTTGTGGCTGCTCTAATGATGTGGATGTGGATGTGTTAGATTTGTAAATAACATGCCTGAACAGTCAGTGTTGACTTCTAACGGTCCGGTAGTGAGACAGTCTTCATTGATTTTGTTATTTGTTGTCCTGTGTTTTCATGTGTTGATTGGCACGACCGTCTCATATTCAGATTAGAGTTGAATTGTCATATGAAAGTTAGTGTAGATAAAATGGCAGCTGTAAGGGATGTCCAGCATGTAGTTTGTAAATCATTTGAAACCAGTACACCAGTTCAAATCTGTATATATTTATTTCACATATATACTGTGAATACAGCTCTTTTACAACTGCATGATCATTAAAACTTTTTTTAAAAATCTGTGGAAATGGATCTATATTTAAAATGAAGATATTAATAAATGTGTTCTCTTTTTTGTGGATCCACATTAAGTCAGAATCAGAAATGGTTTTATTGCCAATTAAGTTTTAACTTACAAGGAATTTGCTTGTTTGGCATGTTGGGTCATAACAAACATAGTACTAGAAACATAAATTAAGATTAAGGTAAGTATTGTCAGTTAAAGCAGCATAAATAGAAAACTAGAGAATAACACATAATAACACAAACAAAACAAAAATGTACAAAACCTGAGATACAATATTTACAAGTTTTATTTAAATAGATGAAGGAGCTGTGCCGTTCCAAATTATAGAATCATTTCTTCTTTCAGATAGTAATAAAATATCACAGATAGTTATACATATAATTTAGAATAACAAAATATTCTTTAAAAACACTCCTCCACTGTAGAATTAAAAAAAAAATCAAAGATATTAAGTTTCAGTCTGTGATAATTCTGTATGTTGCTAGAGCCATCATTTTTCAAAATGCCATGTCAAATGAAATCTGTAATCATTTTCAGCATGTAAACACCAAATAACATCCCATGCAGATGTTATGTAGCCCTGAAGTGGGGGGAGAACAGGTCTGACTCAGCTTTTTCTATTTCCTTTGAGTCAGAAACAATATAAAGAGAATATTGTTTTCAGCAAACATGGATATTGTGTTTGAAGCCAAATTTTATGAGAAGAATGAGACGTTAACTGAAGAATATTAAATTTTGGGTTTTAAGGAGCAGTGCCATTCCATGAAATAATGTAATGCAACAAAATAAATAACAATAAAACAAAAGTCTTATCAAATCTCATTAAAATAAGAATTGGATTTTGACAATTTGACAATATTGACTTTTTAAAATCTCAGCTTCTCCTGTGTGTAACCATGATAAAGTTATATTGTGAACAAACTGTCAGAAATCCATATTGTGTAAACCGTAACACCAGAATGTAAATATTTTTCCACATTTATTGTAGGAAAGAGAGGCACCAACAAAGACAGAAACAAAATGAGATAAACAGGATTGAATAAGAGATTTGAAGAGTAAAAAAAATACAGGAGAGCAAACAGAATGAGGGAGACACACACCATGTACAGAGGCTTGTCCACATCTTTACACACACACACACACACACACACACACCTGTCTCTTACAGGCACACAG
>JAJHUR010091935.1:0-34927 GCA_027495735.1 Lutjanus campechanus | reverse complement strand
TAACATTGATCTTAATATTTTGAATGCAGGACTTTTACTTGTAACAGAGTATTTTTCACTGCAGATTGCTACTTTTACTGAAGTAAAATACTGAAGTACTTCTTCCATCTCTTTAAGTCGTAGAACTGTAGAGCCTGTAGTTTAACACTTTGTAATAAGGGTTAAAATCATGAACTCCTGTTACTCACAGTTAACAATGATCAGGTCACTGTGACTTTATGTGATTATTTCACACTCAATAGATCTTCAGTTAAGAAATGTTCATTCAGTTACTTTATACGTTCATTGATATGCATCAAGTTGGCTGGACTTCAGATACATAAAAGTTTCTGCTTATGTAACTGTTTATTATGTTTGCATCTGATGAGCAGTTAGATTAAAAACAAAGCTTCATGTTTCCATGAGAACAGGTCCTGTCCTGCTGTCAGAGACACCGAGCAAACACACCAACCTGAAACCAACTTTTATGTATCTGAAACCACACTGATGCATATCAGTGAAGGCATGAAGTAACTGTGGATGAACATTTTTTCACTGATGATCTCTTAAGTGTGAACATGAATTCATGATGCACTCTGCATGAACTCATGTATTAGTTAAACATTAAACTCTTGTTACAAAGTGTTACCCTACAGCCTCTACAGGTCTACCACTTAAAGATCTCAAAGGCTACTTCAATACAGTGATGGAAGAAATGCACAAATCCTTTATTTTAGTAAAAGTAGTAATACCACAGAGTAAAAATACTCTGTTACAAGTAAAAGGCCTGAATTCAAAATGTTAAAAGCACAAAAGCATTAGCATCAAAATGTACTTAAAGTAAAACTGTGCATTATACAGACAGATCCATTTCACAATCATATGGATTTTAATCAGTAATCACTGAGCATGATTAATGTTGCAGCTGGTATATATATGAACTGCTTAACCCAGAATAATACATAAGAATTTATTAATTGGTTATATTTTATTATCTAATAATCTAAAGCTGTGAAATAAATGTAGTAGAGTAAAGAGTGCAACATTTACCTCTGAGATGTAGCAGAGTAGAAGTATAAAGAAGCACAAAAAGTAATATAGAGGTACCTCAAAATTACACTTAAGTATTGAGTAAATGTACTTAGTTACCACTGCTTAAATACACCATAAATGAAGTCTTGCAGCATACTGCAATTTTCACTAATCAAACTCTTAAAGGGACAGTTCACCCCAGAATCAAAAATACATATTTTTCTCCTGTTTATCCATCTAGATTTTCTTGGGGTGACTTGCAGGGTTTTGAAGACGGGGTCATGAGTTTTGGAAAGAGACACTGGTTTCGAGTTTATAAAATTTACTTTCTTTTGTGCTTTGAGCACCAAGCTGAGTGCCTTCCAGTCCCATTATATTGGAGAGAAGGCAGACATCTCTACAGCTGACATCTCCAAAACTCTGCAAGTCACACCAACTCTATCTAGATGGATAAACAGCACTACAGGCCAGAGGAAATATATCTATTCTTGTTTTGGGGGTGAACTGTCCCTTTAAATAAATTTCTCCTGAACCCTGGAGTGTCAGGCGTAAATTTAATTATTATAATAAATTACATAAATAATAAAGAGGCAGCATTTGAACCAGCAACCACCAAAATCCCAAATCTTGCTCCCAGCTCACCATTGAGGACATTAGAGGTTATTAACGGACATAAATGTATCAACGAGTCATTTCAGCCTTTGATCTGGAGACATTAGCTGCTTCTTGACTTTGAATGACAGAGCTGTGGTGTGACTGAGTCATTTGATGTCTTAATAGCAGTTAGATGCGGATGATTGGCACTTTTACGCACCAGTGCTTGTGAATATGTGCGTTGCGTTTGCGTCCACGGCTGAAGAAGTAATTAACAAGCAGAAAAAGGAAAAAGATGTAAAACATGTGCGCTGATTACAAAAAAGCCTGAGTGAAGGTGTGAAGCTTTAGTTAAACAGCTTTCATACAGTCATGAGAAGAAAGTTAAGAGGTTGTAATGCGGTCAAATCCGCTTTAAGCCCGCATGTTAGCGCACTGGGAGAGACGCCCAACAACAGCCGCAAATCGGCTTGATTTGCAGATTATCTCACAGCCCCTGGAGTCATGATTAAACCTCTGACTCTAACATGGCAGCAGAGCGCGGCTGTGGCTGAGGCTGACCTGGACACACACTCTGCTCCAGGATCTGTGATGTGTGTGTCCGCGCTGCTCACCAACAGGTGTCTGCTGGCTTCACCTCACACTGACAGAGGAGGAGAGCAGGAGGTGTGTGTGAGCAGGAGGAGGTGTGTGTAGCTTCTCCTTCCCTGCGCGCTCTCTCCTTTCAGTCTTGACCTTCGGATCTAAATGACATCTTTATGAGCTGCGGAGCGGCTCGGTGGGTCTGCTCCGGGTTCCCAGGATGCACCTGGTGGTCCAAACTTTGTCTCTTTTCATGTCCGCTCCTCGCGCTGAGTCCCTGGACAGCAGCTGCCTAAAAGCAAGCAAAGAGAGGCCCTCGCAGTGTCTTGAGACGGGTTGGCACCGTTTTCCGCGTCTTTAATGTTCCATCAGCCTTTGTGCGGAACACAATATGGACACTGTAAAGTGTGTGTGACGTTTTGCAATAATAAAACACATTTTCAATGACGTGACACTGGGCTGAAAGCGCCGCGCGGGCCAGACACGCTCAACACGTCTCTGCGTTTGTTTTGTGCGCCCGCAGCCAATTAACAGCGAGCTCCTCTCCATAAGCCAATTAAATTTATGTCTTGTGTTTTTTTCCGAGCAGATAAAGGAGGTGGATGTGGTGTGTTCGATTTTCTTGCCATCACCTGGCGCTTTCTCTCCGCACAACAGAGCAAACCGTCCCCCTGCCCCTGGAACCATACGGCTCTCCCCGTCCCGCACCTTTGTTTCCCGCGTTGATCACTCATTACCAGGATTTAACAAATCCTCTATGAGCTTTGTTTTGTGTCATATTTTCATCCGCAAGATTAAGCAGATGCTTCGATTGTAGAATCCGAGCTGTAGGGCTACTCAAGGCTGAAAGAGAGACGAGCACTTTGAGCGAGGAGGGAGAAAAGCTTTGGGCACATCTTCAGAGGAATAAAACATTTAGGAGCCATAAACAGACTTCAACCTGCTCTATTTCAGCCTTTGTGTTGTTTGTGAATAATTAATGTTAATAGGGACAGGTTTGTATACTTTGAATGCGGGACCACAGGTGCGGAGTGACAGGATGAATAACCGGCCCTGATTTTTGCCAAAGCTCGAGGGCTCTTGTCCAGGGTCTCCAAGCTGATGGAAAATATTGTCATGTCTTTGATTCGCAGCATTACTTTCACCGCAGACAAAGGCGGCTGATGAAAAGCTTATGTTGGAGAGAAACGGCCGGTGACGGTGCCGCTTCAGCTCCTGAAAGAAAGAGAAAGGGCCCGAGTCAATGGCAGCGCGCGCTTCTGGTTTTGTGCGCAAGTGCTCCATCTAACTCAAATAAAGGAGCCTTTCCAACTTTTAAAGGAGCACTTTTTGCCTTTAATAAAGGCTGGACGGCTGTAGCCATTAAGCATATGGTGCTAAGGCGCTGGTCTTTTGTCCCCGTGGAGCCCTTGAGATACTAACTTGTGTTCTTTCCGGGATATTTAACTTCTCAAAAGCTCCAACTTTGTGCGCCCGGCAACAAGTGGCTCCGGGGCGCACGAGCAGCTTCCCCATTGAGAGAGGCGAGGCGGCGGAGACAGAAGAGTCAGCGGGGAAATAATTAGAAGAGGACTTTAATTCTTAATGACAAACACTGTAGCACATTTTAGGGAAATTACTTTGTATTTCTGAGCGTGGAGAGGGATGCGTTAGCTTGGATTTGTTCCAAAGGACTCTTGTTTTGGCGCATGGATATCCATGGCAACGCACGGGCAGACAGGGACTGGAGTGAGTGCGCATGGAATCAGTTTGAACTCTCAGAGTGCTGGAATCAAATACACGCTGTTACTCACAAATTTCACTTGTGCAGCCCTCTCACCGTGTTACATTCATGTGTTTTATCAAAAATAATGCGTCAGTTGGTGCTGTGGTGTTCAAATGAAATGTGAATTCCAGTGACGGAGGGTGTTCAAGGATATGCCATATTAAAGTTAAACCCAAGAACTTAATGTAAATGACATGACTTGACATTCTCCGTATTAACTCTGATTTTGGCTGCAGTGCGTTCATGCGTAAAAGCTGAATGTTTCCAGTCTCGCCTTGTTGCGTAATGATGCGTCCGCAGCGCGCTGGGGAAAGCACCTACACTCGCTGCAGCAGAGACATGAGATGTGCTGCAGGCAACAAAGAGGACCAATTCTTTGTCTCACGCAGGACTTTCACATGAAGACGGTGGTGAGCCTGATATAGAGGTTTCTGTGAGGTTTCAGCAATCATTCCATTAGTGCGTCCTGATGTCACGCATCCTCTGACAGATTAACGATATAAACAACATAACAATAACTTTATAAACAGTTTATAAACATGGAAGATGGAAGAAGCTGTTGCGTCATTTTCTGCACGCTCGCGAACCTAAACTGGGACGCCAGGTTAAATTCATTTTTCGACACAGCATATTAAAATAAAACATAATGATACACGGTGTTGTTAGAATGTGTTGCACTGGCAGTAAACCAACATGAGTTTCAATCTGACACGTCAGTCTGCTGAAAACTACAACCAGGTGCAAATATTAAGGAGTAAAGAAACTCCAAAGAATGAGACACTTATGGCAAAGTCATGTCATGTCAGCAGGATATTTTGCAGTTTAATAGTAAACGCATTGTCCAAAATGGCACTGAGAAAGTAACTGTAACTGGTAAACATATATTTTTTAATAATTCTAAATAAATAAATATAAAACAACAAAAATATGAGCATATTTTGCTCTAATTGTGTTTTTTCAAATTTATAGTTATTTATAATTATTAAACATACTGAAAGTTTGACCTGCTATAATTTTGAACAATAAAGTTCATTGCTGCTGACACTACAGATCTTTGTCACAAGTATTAGCCACTTTTGACTGATCATTGCATAAGACGTGTGTTTACTTTCTATATTCTGTATAGCCTATTACATTCTGTATAAAGAATACTGGCTGATATACCTATATCAGATTTTTTTTAACTCACTAATATCGGTATCTGCCCCAAATTTCAATGTCAGTCGATCTGTGATAGATCAATATCTGCCCTCAGATATATTTGTCTGTTTCAACTGGAAACAAAGTATCTTTTTAATGTCAATGCCTGCTGTTTCTGAGGAAAAAATAACAATTATACCACAATCGCCTGAATCACTTTAATATTTAATTTTGCGGATTATTGAAGGTGTCTTTGGTCTAATAATAAAAATGGATATTATGACTTTTGGACATTTTTTCCGCTGTAACCAACATCATTCGTCCTATATTTACATTTTGCCCTTAGAGAAATAAGTGAATGTTCACACCGGTGAAATGAGTGTGTGTGTCTGTATGTGTGTGTGGTGTGGTGTGACGGAGCCAGTTGGCTCCTCTGGCCTCTATAAAACCCCCCTGGTGGAGGGAACACGGCGGGCTGACCTCCGCGCCAGAGGCCGGGAGATGCTCCTTTGACTGAATTAGCCGTAAAGACGTCTCGCTCTGCTGTTTGCTGCGGCTCAAAGCAGGGTGGATATGAGAGGCATTGTGCACAGCTTTTGCGTGCCCCGTCATGAAATATTACAGTCTATTCACCAGGAAGCGCCAATGAAAAGATATGGAAATGAAGCAGACACAGCAATAAATAGGGGAGACTGGGGACAGTTGCAAAAGTTTTTGCATTTCTCTTAAATTCTCTTAAATTATGATAATAAAGTCATAATTTGAGTTTAAAGCCATATTTATGAAAATAAAGTCAGAATTATGAGTTTAAACAGAAATCTGAGACTAAAGGCAGAGTTATGAGTTTGAAGTCAGGCTTATGAGTTTAAAATCAGGAATCCAAGTTTAAAGTCAGAATTATTAGTTTAAATACACAATTCTGAGAATAAAGCTCAGAGTTGTGAGTTCAAAGTCATGAGAATAAAGTCAGAACTATGATTTTAATGCCAGAATCATAAGTCTAAAGTCATTATTCTGAGAATAAAGTCAGAATTCTAAGTTTAACATCAGAATTCTCAGTTTAAAGTCTGAATTATGAGAATAAAATCAAAATGATGAGAATTAAATCAAAATTCTGAGTTTAGAATTCACATCACTCTAGCATGTTTCAAATTGGATGAATGGGGCTTGTTGCAACCATCCCCAGTCTACCCTACGTGTAATAAATAAGTAGGTAAGCACTATCATTATTATTGTTATTATTATTATTATTATTATTATTATTATTATTACATTTGAGGGGACCAGAGATGATGTCAGGCTCTTAGCAGTGATTCATGAACTGTTGGATGTTGCTCCACCTCAACCTACACGCGTTGACAAATGATCCATTTTCTTTTTTGAAAAATCTCTGAATAACTCAACAAAAAAAGTGATAAATTAGAAATATGCTAATTCGAGTCACGGCCGTTTGTACGTGTGCGTCTCCATCCATCTCCACATTCTGAGCTGCTGATCCCCGTCGTGCGCTAGAGGACACTCAGCCCGTTCAGACCGGCCTCTTTTGTTCCTCCAACACTGACTGACTTCAGCCTGCAGGGACGGCGAAGTTTCTTCTTTTTTTAGTGTTTTATACCCCCACACCCCCCCGGCCCATCTCGCCCTGTCAGTTGCCAGGCTTCAGAGGTGTAAAAGCATGCATCATTTTTCACCAGCTCTCCGTTTTGATATCGACAAAAGCGGCTGCTATGGAACAGCCTCTCCGCTTGTTCGCTGGCTTGAACTTCACTGATGTCCGACTGCTCTCTTTTCCTCGTCTGAACGCGGCGCAGCGGGGATGGATTTGCAAGACAAATGCAGCTGTGTGTGTGTGAGGGAGTCAAGTGGCACAAAAAGGCCGTTTCAGTCAGCCGATGGGATGGAGAAAGTCAGCATTATGCGCACGTCAAATCAATCAAAAACAAAAGGCCGCATGCACAAAATACAAAGTTTATGGGGCTGAAATTGCAGCTGATTTTTTTGTCACATTGGGGAGAAGACTGCTGCTGCTGTGGAGGAGATTAAAGTTTAAAATAAAAGGTCGAAATACTGGAGGGAGAGGCAGATATGACACGTTGTGGGTGGTTTTCATTCAGAATTAATCCAGATTCAGACTCGCTCCAAATTTCTCAAACCTGCAACTCTCCAGTGATTCTTGTCGTGTTGGAAGAATTACTCTTGTACATAATAAAAGTAGTAATACCACAGTGTAAAAATACTCTGTTACAAGTAAATGTCCTGCATTCATAATTAAAGTTAAAGTATAGCCTTTAAATATACAGAAAAGTTCAAAAGTAAAAGTACTTATTGTGCAGAATGGCCAATTTCAGAATAATGTAGGCGATTTTATTACTGGATTATAATTAATGATCCATTAATGTGTTCATCTCTTTAATGACACAGTTCATCTCCAAATATAAAAAACATATTTTCCCTCTGTGCTGTTTCTCCATCTAGATAGTTTTGGTGTGAGTTGCAGACGTCTGCCTTCTCCCCAGTATAATGGAACTAAATGGCTTGTGGTGCTCAAAGCACCAGAAAAATACATTTTTAAAATTCAAAACTACTGTCTCTTTCCAAAAACTCAAGACCCGATACTCAAGATAATCCACACACCTTTTTTCCTAGTAGAAAGAAAGTAGTTCCAGTAGATTCTGAAACTGCTCACAACAAGGCATGTGGATTATTTTGAGGTCATGACTTCTGGAAAGAGACACTGCTGTTGAGTTTTTCAAGTGTATTTTTTGCCGCTTCGAGCACCACAAGCAGTGCCACCTGATTCTATTATATTGGAGAGAAAGCAGACATCTTATACATAACACTGCAGGCCAGAGAGAACATATGTATTTTTTTGATTCTGGGGTGAACTGTCCCTTTAATGTTTCAGCTGCTAAAGATAGAATTCATTTCAGCTACTTTATATACAGCTGGATAGATTAATCTATATTAATACGTTATGTTTTGTAAATTGTTTTTTATTTTGTATTAATAATCCTAATAGGCAAAATAACTAAACTAAAAATTAATTAGGTGAAGTAAAAAGTACAGTATTGGCCTCCAAAATGTTGTGGAGTAATTAAATTATCATATGATGGAATTACTCATGTTCACTTATAAGAGCTAAAGTTTATGATTTTGTCTTCTTTTTTCCCATGTAGAGTCATCTGCAGAGTAATTAGTAACAGATGCTCAGACCACTGAAAAATATAACTTTGATTTAATTTAAAGTGTGTGGGACTGACTGACTGACTGAATAATTCATTCAGTCAGTCAAATGAAACTGCTTTATTGTCAAGACAAATCATTTCATTTAGGAGTTGGAGTAAAGAAATGGTAACAATTTCTATGAAGGTCATATCTGTAATGCTTTAAGCACATTCATAAGATATGATAATGCATTAATAAAGTGTTAGAACACATATCATATGTTGCACACATAATCTACTAAGTGCAGCATTCATAATTCTTAATACCTCAATGCCTGCATACCAACATTATTATCATGTATAATTACAAACATTTATAAAGAGAGTTATAAAGCCTTACAAATGCATTATAATGTCTTATGAATGTGCTTATAAAGAGTGACTTTCATAGAAAGTGCAACAAAAAAACCTTGTCTGAAATAGGAGCTTTTATAAATGATTCTACATGTGAAGTGGACGAAACATCAGCAGAACAGACAAGCGGGCGTCTCACCAGAGCCACACACTGCATGTTCCTGACCACTTCTGCACTTTAACATCACTGACAGTCTCACTGTGTTCATTGTCAAGAATTAAATGTGAAACCACAATCAAAGTGTGGAAACAGTCACAGCAATATAAAACAACACAATGAGCCTGTTGTGCTACAAAGCTTCTCTTGTGACAGTTTTATGATGCTTCAAGATAAATTCATGCTCATTGGTTTATTCCAGTAGGATTTTTAAATTAATTAATTGCTTTCGCTGCTAATCAGAGGTGGATCTAAGTCACTGTTTTGCAAGTCACACGAAAGTCTCAAGTCTTTGTACTAAAGTCAAGTTTTGAGTCTTAAACAAAACATAATGAGCTCTTCAACAAAATGTAAAACCATTTTAACAACAGAGCATCAGCTTACTGATGTTCATGCAACCAGGGGTGTTTCTAGCTGGGGGGCCTTTGAAATCTGAATCTGAATCTTTGAATCTTTAAATGTGTCTTGTTTTCTTTTGTATGTAGCCCACTTTTTTGTTACATCAATCACTATAATATACTGTAATATTGGCAATTAAAGTGCATAAGAGAAATTAAAATTGATGTTATTAACGCTATTAATGCTAAATGAATGCTATTCTGATGTGTGTGTACACATGCATGCATATGCATGTGCATGCATACACACCTACTTCATGCCCCCCCCGGTTGGCCCACCCAAGTCAAAGAAGTCCCATGTGCACAACTTTAAATCTTGTACGCGTGCTGCAGTTTATTTTTCGTTGACCCATAGTTTTTGCACAGGATCAAATTGGCGTGAAGAGAAATGAACTGATTCATGGAGTCACACTTTTTAAATAACAGACTTTATAATCTTGCTGTAAGTTGTCTACAATTTGCAAGTCTATTTGATTTAGTTGAGTTAAAAGTCATCAAGTTTGTGACTCAAGTGTGGCTAGAGTTCAAGTCATGTGACTCCACACCTCTGACACTAACTTCATTTTTAAGCCAAATAAATACGAACACTTGACTTGACACTCAGACTTCAAGAATAAATATAGAATAGATTATATCGTTTTAGATTGATAAATACAAAATAAACAATAGGCAAGTAACTGTTTACAGTGAAAATGTACAAGTACAACATTTCCCTCTGAAATGTGGTGCACAAGAGGTAAAAAGTCTCACAAAATAGAAATAGTCAAGTAAAAATGTATTTATAGAGTTTACCTGTGTGTTAAAGTGATGGTGTTAGTGTGTGTGTGTGTGTGTGTGTGTGTGTGTAATACTGTGGGAGGAATATTACATTCTGTACCCGTCTAACAGGTCCCTCTCCTCTCCCTGCAGCTGAAGCCCGGCCGGCTGTGCTGTAAGTCAAAGCCTCCGGTGGCTGGTGGCCAGTGGTGACTGGGAAAGCTTCCAGCCTCAGAGGGACTGTGATTAACCCAGGAGCGGTCAAACTCGGCAGGAAGCCCTCCACAACCAGCCACTGCTATTTATCCACTTTCCAATGAAACCAATTACTTTTACAGCAAGCCTCGGTGCCGACACTATATGTGTTGTTCCTGCAGACCAATAGAGTATGGCTGTGAAAGGAGAGGCAGACGTGAAGTAGGAAACCCTCCTGAGCTGCTTCAACAGGCTGTAAAATATACCTAAAGTCAGTATCCATGGAGACGCACTGATGTGTGAGAGAAGCCTGAAGGACAAACAAAGCCTTTGATAGAACTCAAGTATTTTCTTATTACTATGTTTAGTCCTCATACTCTGATATCAGTTTTAGAGCCGTCAAGTCAGTGACTTTGTAGTCAAGCATGAACACAAATTTAAACACAGTTTGCACATATTAAACAGACAGTTCACCCCAAATCAAATGTATTTTCCTCTGGTCTGTAGTGCTGTTTATCCATCTAGATTTTTTTGGTGTGTGTTTGCAGAGTTTTGGAGATATCAGTTGTAGAGATGTCTGCCTTGTCTCCAATATAATGGAGCTAGATGGCACTCAGCTTGTGGTGCTCATAACACCAGAAAATACATTTGAAAAATTCAAAAGTCTTTCAAAACCAGTGTCTCTTTTCAAAAATCATGACCCGGCTACTCAAGATAATCCACAGACCTTGTTGTGAGCTGTTTCATGATGGAGAGAAAGTAATTCTGGTAGATTTTAAAGTGGTGGATTCTACTACAAGAATCATCAGTCAAGATGTCAGATAGCGATGAAATGTCACCGCTGTGCAGCGAGTCATACAGATGTAAAAAGTGCCCATGTGTGTCTGGAGCCAGTGCGCCGGGCTTTTCAAGTTCCTTCAATGTGAACCCATCTGCACCTGTATGAAATGGCCTGGGTTATTGATATACTAAAAAGAGGGTCCACACATGGAGGAGGTGTTGTGGACAGATGATGGTGTCCCTTCAATAGAAGAAACAAAACGTTAATAGAAGTTGCTGAGCACATAATGTTACGTGCGTCCTGTGTTGAGCAGTAATACATTACTGTAATATTATTACTTTTTCCAGTAATGAGTGGTGTAAGGAATTACAATTTCCAAGAGTAATTATATTACAGTCACTATTTCAAGTCACTCTGAGTTAGTGAGTCACTTTTTGACACAGGTAGATCTGATGATAATGTGTACATGTGGCAGGGCGGGTCACGTCTAAAAGGCTAAATGAAGGATGCTGGATGAGAAAGAGAGAGGGACGTACTTTCCACAGGTGGAGTGGAGTACTGTCATTACTTTGAGTTTGTTTGGCTCCTTGAGAGAGAATCTGTAATAATGGAATCCAGTCTGAAGGCCACACACTGAACAGCTAACAACAAAAGCTTTGTGGGTGTTCAGTGGATCAGCATTTCAATGGAGCACAGCAAGGCCACCAGCAAGGTTCAAAACAGTAATATAGTAATGTAACTAGTAATGTGACTCAATTTTAATGTAGTGTACTTTTGATACCAAGGAATAAGTAAGACAATGTTATTACCTTTTATAGGAGTAATAAGTAAAAAGTAACTTATTACATTTCCTGAGTAAATTAACCAGGTGACTTTTGTGTCGCGAGTCGCTTCAGTGACACATGACTTACATATGTCATGTGACATTCATGTAGCGAGTTGCCTCAGTGACATTTGACCTTTGCAGTTATGGTAACCCCAAACATGGTCTTATCCTGAACCTAACCAAGTATTTTTTGTGCCTAAACCTAACGTAGATTTAGTGCTTAAATCTAACTAACCGTTTCTGACCGCATCAGATACAGCAGACAAAGCGATTACCCTCTCACTCAGTATCAGACCAGACGCCGAGGGGCGGTGTCATCTCATTGGTATGTGACGAGCTGGGATGAGATGGAGTTGTGTAGTTTTGGTATCCAAACCTAACCAACCTGCAACATTAACCACAACAAAGATCCATGATGATGTCACCTGACTCTACAAAAAATGGACTGCAGCTGATGCACTGCATGCAGTTTGAAAGTGTGATGTGTTGTTATAATGCAAATTGAAGAGAACATGTTAACATACTTGTTGCACGTGTAATGAGAATATTAAAATAAAGGAATTCACAAAAGTCTACTTGATACATAGCACTTTCCTTACATCATGCTCCACTCTGGAAGAGATAAAATACATAACAGGCTGACGTTAAACCTCCAATAAGCTGAAAAAAATGCAGTGAAGTTGTAGATTTGAGCGCTGGTTAAATAAGTGAAAGGCTTGAGAAGGACCCTCTCTACATTAGAATCCACAAGTCAAGAGTCAGATGCTTTCATTGAGTCTCCATCATGTTGTGCTGAGAGTTCGACAGGAGGCGTCTGTCAAATAAATGTCAAGTAAAAGTGTTGTTATTAGGTTACTAGTTGTAAGTAATGTAGTGAGCAGAGGAGGAGGGCAGCTGGCTCAGCTAATAAAGCACTCATATCCCCAATCACTTGCCAGCCTAATTGACAGCCGCATGAAGGGAGAACAGCTAATTGATTATAGGCTTGTCCTATTCCAACTCACCGGGGGACTGATGGGAAATGGACTGAGGGAGATTTCCTGTCTGCTCATGTGAGTGAGCATGCATTACTCTTTTTAGGAAATATGGTGTATATTTGGTGTATATTTTTTTTCAGTTCCTCAAGTGTTTACAGAGGCATAAATAAACCAAGCTGCGTCTTCCAAATTTGTATCAGAAAGTCTGACTACATAGCAGACTCCCAAACACTGCTCTACAGAGGCAGCATCCAATTAAAGAAGTGAGGGATTGTTTAGGTATAAACTGGGCTAAATGTAAAGAAAGCTCTGTATCATGCCCTCCTCCCTGCCTCCGCCCTCTTTGTGTGTCTGTGAGCTGCTACTGTCACAGAAAATTCCTTCAAAGAGCCCCGATGACATTCCTCTGTTTGTGCACCACAAAGGCATGAAAGCTACAGGTTACTCTTCATTCTGCTGCCAGCAGCAGCGCAGACAGACAGTAGAAAGTTCACTATTCACTTTATTAACTGTTACAGGTTTTGGGTAATGAATCGGCTCATTGCAGTGAATTAACTGTACATGTGTTGCTGCATCAGGCGAGCATCCTGTCACAATGAACTGCAGCAACAAGAGTCTAAAACAACAGTGAATAAAAGAACCAGATAAAACTGGACTCAGCAGCATTCTGCTGGCTATTGTTGTCTTCATTTCCAGAGGTGGGACTGTTGCTGTGCAAGTCACAACAAAGTCTTAACCTCTAAACTCTGAGTTTTGAGTCATAAAGTAACTAATTTACAAAGTTACTTCACTGTTAAGCTAATATTAGCTAAACATTAGCTCACTTACTATGTTAATATTAGCCTCGACTTTCTGTTCTTTGTGTAACTTCAAATGGTCAACAAAGTTGCAAGTTGTTGCGTCTCCATCTGCACATTTTGCATACTGTAATTTGTTTTTTTGGTATCATTTTTTTTCCAACTGGAGTTCAGTAACGTAACGTTATTTCTTCTTCTATGGTTCTCTCCTGCAACGTGACTGGATGCTGTCAGACTGATTCAAACAAAGTGGAATTAAGTGTCGACTTGCTAAGAATGAATAGTGTTAATGTTCGCTGATTCAGAGAAATAAAGTCATTTGTGGATTCATATTTAAAAAAAAAAAACGATAGTTATCTTTGGACTTCGGGGAAGGTATCAAGTATTTCCAAGTCAAAAGGCTCAATAGTGTTAAAGCCGAATTGCAAGTCTTTTCTGATTTTGTCAAGTCAAGTCTAAAGTCATGTGACTCAAGTCCACACCTCTGTTAGTTTATAAGACTGACTGACACGCACAAAAATACAATTCTAACAGAAACAAGACCAGTCAAAAGTTCTTTTAGTGGCAGAAAGTTCATTAAAATTATTTATGTTCTATATATTATATATATCTTCACTGTCTTACAAAATCATTAATTTTATCAGCCTATGTAAGTGTGAACAGACTCCATAAGGAATCCATAATGATAACTAGATAAAAGAGGAGTGATGGGTAAAGTCTGTTTCAGAAATGTACTGGCAGAATACAGTCCTGACTGGCAGGACACATTAGTCAGCTTCACCCACTTCTGATGCTGTTATGCAGCTGCACTGGTTTTGTCCACATGACACCTGTTGCTACTGGTGAAAACAGAAAATACTACAAGTTATAGAATTATTGGAGGGCTTTTTAAATAAAGAAGTCAGACAATAATTGGCCTTTTTACATCCTGCTGTGAGCAACCAGGATCTGATCTGATGCTGCACACAGCATCAGTCTGTGAACAACTGGGGACAGTAAAAGGAGTTGGTTACCTGGGCTGTGTGTCCATTCCTCCATGCAATATTTCAAACTGATTCCCTGTCAAAAAAAAAAAAATCACAAAAATGAACACAAATTTTCAGCACCATGCTCAATGAAAAAGTGCACTGCATTTCCTCTGACTACTTCAAAATAAGTCACCTCTTGTTTTGCCAGTTGAATGTTTGGTTTGTGGTAGCAGGAACAGAATTCTTTTCTGGGATTTTCAGCAGTTTGCCATACTGCAAATTCATTAATATTGCTGTGCTTTATCAGTGACCATTCTGCAGGCCAGATGGGAACCTCTGGTGGGCCACACTTTTCATGGCAATCTTGTGTGGACCAACGTATACATTTTCAGGATAAACAGAACTTGTGTGTGACGTGGAGTGAGAGAGAGAGAGAGAGAGAGCAACTCCAGGCAATTCATCATCATCAAATTCATCTTCACAGAGTTTAACATGCGAGACTACAAGAGTAAAGCAAAGTTCATTCACCATCAGCTCCAAGCCTCTCAGTGTGGCCCAGAGCTGACTTCTGCCTGAGTCTTCATTGACTTCCTGCTTGATTAACATTGTTTTTCCACTCCAGTTGAGCTGAAAACATCTAATGCAGTCAATGTGTGTAACTGCATTCTATTGCTCGCCTGGCAAATAACCAACTGCTTGTTTGTGAAAGTCCTTGATATCTCCTGACTTCCAATAAGAATTTGCCCAAAATCTGCAACTTCTGGAGCCTCAAAGTTTTAAGTTATTTAACACAGTTGAAAACATAAACTGATCAGTATAATATAAATAAAATGTTTGTTATAACATGAGATTATAACAATAGAAATTATACCACTATCACAATGTAAGTTATCATAACGTGAAACATTTTGTTATAACAAGTTATCATGTTATAATGTGAAATGTTTTACATCATGACAAGATAAAAAGTATATAGTTATAACATGATTAATTTGTATGTTGTAATAATGTCAACGTCTTGTTGTAACAATACATTTTTCACATCATAACATGATATTAATCTGTTTTTCTTTTCCTGGTGTGGCAGCAGGACGGTCTGTGACCAGCTGCACGTCACAGTTACAGTAGCTACACTGTAAACACAAAAATATTAGCAGTTCTCAAAAAATGTAAAGAAATCAGTTGCCATAATTCATAAACTCTTTTGTAAGAGTTCATCAAACATCAAAGTTGGAGGCTATCAGAGCTTCAATATTTAGCATTTTATTTTATATGTACTCTTTGATGAAATGATTGATTAAGTCAACTCAAATATTTTCAGTAAATGCAGCTCAGAATTGTCACTGCAATAAGTTAACAAATAAGTTAACTGAACAACAGTATGTGGTATATTAGTATATAATTTGAGTAAATATAGTAAGTATAAAAGCCCATTATTTGATGTTCACTAAACTCAATATGCTCACTAACTTTAAAACTTTTTTTTATTGTTCTTAAAATATTTGTGTTTTCGGGACCTTTTAAAGGATCTCATTTCCCTCATTAATCCAAAATGATGAATTTATTAAACATAAAAGAAAGAAAGTTCTAGTGGCACTTAACATTTTTAAAGTTAGTGAAACCTCTGAATAAACTACAAGTTTTTACCACAGATATTTAATTTACAGTTTATCCAGTTTTACAGTGATTAAAAGCATAATTCTCTCACACTTGATTTGATTTCATTTATTTGACATATCAAAAAATATATATGGCAGAATACATATTGTTTATGAGATGGAAAATGTTGAGGATAACATGATGAAGGTAAAGAATAAATTACTCCCATTAACTTTGTGGTGAACAAAGAACATCCTGCTGTTTTTCACAGAAATATTTTTATACTTTACATTCATGCATTTCTTCCTCATCTTTCTTCTTAATTATCAAACGTCATCTCTTATGCTGTATATAGCATACTGGCCAACATCAAAAATAGGGAGGATTTTGAAAGGTTAGCAGGGGGTCTGCAAACCACACAGGAAATTTTGAGTTTCATAGACTTAGCCACCTGGTAGTTAAATTTCAAATTTGACTTCAGTAACAAAAATGAAGATAAAAATGAATATTTTACAAATATTTTTCTAGAGGTATATTATTTAGTTTGCTCCTTTCTTTTAAAACTTTATATAAGACAATTTGTGTGTGACAGTTTGTCATAAATTGGGAGAAATACAGGAAATACATTGTGACCCCAGGAGAAAACCAGGAAATGAAAAATTGTGTTTCCCAGGAAAACCAGAAAGGTTGGCTGGTAGATTGAGTATAAATGAACTTAAATGAACTTTAACTTAACTTAACTTTAACAGTGCACTCAGTTTTCTGTTCCTGTTTCAAGAAAATGAAGAAATCCCTTAATGACTTTTTTTGCAGTGTAGGCCAAGCTCGCACTAATGAGTGGTTGCTGGAAAGCATTATATCTGTACATTGTTAACAAAAGTTTCTAAAATGTCTGATTCATGCTTTAAAACCTTTCTTTATAAACTGGTTTTGTGAATATTTAACTTTTCACCATCACCCCATCAAAGCTCATCCCAACACTGGTGAATCACCGCATCCTCCACTTCAAAGTCCTCTGTCACCACACTGTGATGTTCCGCTATAGATTGGTGATTCATTGTTCTTTAAAAAAGAGCCATTGGTTTAATCCCATCCCAAGTCATTTTTTTGTTACCTATCAAAGTGAATGTCGGGTCCGGCCCATGGGAGGGGCGACATGACATTTCCACGGCAGCTTCTAAACAGGTCAGCCAAGGGAACCATGGAGTCCAAAGCGGTGGGAGGGGGACACTTTCAACCAAAACCGTGTAACTGAATCTAAACCAGTGGTTAAACCCATTCAGCAGTGCAGGAATGGGGAGAGCCCTAACAATACAATACCATTCATAGGCTAACACAGCCTCAGTGGAATGACCAGGGAGGGGTTTTAATCAGGCAGAAAGGCTCTCAGCCAGCCAGCCAGCCAGCCAGCCAGTCCGTCAGTCAGTCAGACTACAGAGGCCCTACTTCACATAAAGACCCACACCTACATCTATCTCTCCGTGTTTGTTTTGGACTGTGTGATGCTCGACTCTCTCATTCTTTCACAGAGCTCGAGGAGTAAGAAAAATGTAAAGGCGCTCCAGTCGGCTGCGGCTGGGAGATGTGATAAAGTGAAAGGGGAGCGAGGGGATGGAGAATGGGGAACTGAGAGTCAGTCTGCCCTCAGCCTGACCTGCAGCTTTCAGGGGGCTTGAACACATCAGAAATCCCATTGTGGGAGGTGATTAATTGAGAGTGATAACTTACCATGAACAGAGATTGTTATAGGCTTTAATGTGGTAGGCCTGGCTTTTTAAACGCTGCTTTCACGTAGCTTTGTAGTCCAGCATATGGGCCCAGACGTATTCAGTGACAAAAGACGAACGGAAATTTATCACGCTTGTATGTCCTGCTAACAACGTGTTCTCTCGCTCTTTATTTAAACACCGATTCTCTTTCAGCCTTACTGGCTTTTGAACCTCAAACACTGATGGGAAAACGCGTTCATACAGTGGCAACATCATGTTTGGTTAAAAGTATAGCTGCAACCGATGATTATTTTCATAAGTGATTAGTCTGTTGATGAATGTTTCAATGAATTTCATCAGCTGTGTCAGACACAAGCCTTCAAACTGCTTATTTAGTCACATTAACAACCAAAACCCCCAAATATTCAATTTATATGTTAAATTATGTGAAACAGAAAAAGAAAATAGTAACATTTGAGAGGCCAGAGGCACAGATATTTGGTGTTTTTGAGCTATTTCTACATTATCGAATCATCTGGGAAATCTGTCAATTTATCAGTTTATTATTCATCATTGAAAACTATGACAAAAATGTGACAAATAATTGACCTGTTGCACCACGAAGAATGATATTGCATGTCAGTAATTATATACCTCTGCCAGTACAGCAACATAAGAATAAAACCAATAAACTAATACATATAGAGTGTAAATTCTGTAAATGCAAAACCAGAGCCTAATTCAAAAACAATAAAAGTAGGATAGATTTAGTAAAATAAGTTAACTATAATAGAAAAGTGGAATGGATATTACAGAACTGAAGAATAATAAAAAAGTAATACTGCACATTATTTTGAAAAAGTAATACTGCATACCATATTAAAGAATAATATTACACATGATATTGAAAGAAATACTGCACATGATATAAGTTCTGTTGCTAGTTATTGCAAGAGTAATATTGCATGTGATACTGAAAATAATGAAGCAAGAATGGCTCTGGTTGTTGGCTCATGTTGCCTAACTGGTTCTTGAGAGAAAATTAGTAATACATGAATGTGTCAGGGGGCAGTTCACTCCAAACTCAAAAATACATATTTTTCCTCTGGCCTGTAGTGTTATTTATCCATCCAGGTAGTTTTGGTGTGAGTTGCAGAGTTTAGGAGATGTCAGCTGTAGAGATGTGTGTCTTCTCTACAACATATGAAAATAAATGTCATTCAGCTTGTGGTGCTCAACGCACCAAAACATACATTTGAAAAAACAGTGTCTTTTTCTAAAAATCATGACCTGGTTAATCAAGATAATCCACAGACCTTGTACAAACTATTTTGTTTCTGCAGTAGAATCGACTGGAATGACTTTAGAAGCAAGCAGAACTACTCTCTTTTCTACTAGAAAGAAAGAGTCTTGAGTAACCAGGCCATTATTTTTGGAGAGACATTTCTGTCAAGTTTTTCAAAAGCATCTTTTGCTGAGTGCCATGTTGTCACCATAAAATTGGAAAGAAGGCAGACATCTTTACAGCTGATATCTCCAAAACTCTGTAACCCACACCAAAAAACATCTAGATGGATAAAAAGCACTAGAGGGAAAATTATGTATTTTTGATTTTGGGTCGAACTGTCCTTTTTAAGTGCTTCCACTAAAATTAGACAAAATGAGGTAACAAAGCAGCTTCATGTACCTGTACAATTTAATGTACACCAGAATACACCCTAAACATAAAGTCATCATCAAGTTATCATCAGTTTCAGTTGGCTAACTTGTGTTTACAGAGTCTCAGTATGAATGAGTCCAGTTAATAAAGGCTGTCAACCAAGTCTCTTCCTAAACGTGACACTAGCTTAATGCTTTCTAAATTTCAGGATGCTCGCCTGCTTGGACAGACAGTGAGCAGTATTTTAGTGAACCCAGCTTCTGAACGAGCTGCTGCTCTGCAGTGAAGAGCACAGAAGCTGCAATAATGACAAGTGAGCAGGAGTGACAGTGAGTGATGGGATCTGTTGCTCATATTACTTTCTGTCCTAACTGTGTCTTTTCTGCCAACCTGTTGTTCAATCAGGGCTCATCAAAGATGGCGACAGCTCCAGTCTTTAATATTGTAAAGTGAAAATTACTAAAACAAACAATAATCAAATTACAGAACTGTGACTGAAACAAACACCTTTTTGTCAAATATCTAAGATCAGTCGATTACAGTGTTAATTTTGTCATGTGATTTTGATTGTTTTTCATAAAACAAAATTATTGATCAACTAACTAATCAGTTGATGGCTTCCACACAATTGGTGAGGTAAATAATGAGCCTTGATGTATTTTGTGTTAGTTGTTTGACTCTTATCAGCTCACTGCCTCGCTGGAATACCACCACTGAAGAAGTGACGTGTTGATCTCACCCACAGCTCAGACCAAAGGTCCTGTCGGGGTTTAAACAGATGGACAGAGCGAGAGACAAACAGGGAAACGAGAGGCAGCAGAGCCAAACAGGTCTACTGTGGTGACACACAGTGTTTGTTCTCAGCTTTTCAGCGGTGTCAGGACCCCGGGGCCCTGTCCGCAGGCCCTTATCTACCCCAGCTCAATTACTGATGTGTCAGCAGTGATCTATGAGCAAAGAGGGGCGAGGGTGGGGAAGAAAAGGTTGGGACCCGGCTGGAGGAGGCCTGGGGACCACATGGTCGGGTCATGGTGGGTGAGTGTGTGATTGTGTGTGTGCATGGACTGGGGTGATATGGGGATACCCAAAACTGGTGGTGGTGGTGTGTGTAGGAGGGAGGGGGAGGGTAAAGTTGTGGGCGGCCAACCCGTTGGGTCACATTGTATCTTTCAGGGTGCGAGTGGCTGTGGGCCGGTTGCTTTTTCAAGGGCAGTTGCCCTCCAGCACGCTCCCTGTCAGCCCTGTTGACTTCTACTTGACTGAAGCACTCAGGGCAGAGTGGACGGAGCGCACACAGAGCTCTGTCCACAGGCAGGGTGGACGCAGTGATAGATGGCTGGACATATGCTGAGTTATTGATAATTCCTTCAGTGTCTGTGGATGTGGAGGGAGGTGGTCTTCAGGATTATAATAGAGGACCCAAGGGATGCTGCATACTCATACATAACAGACTCAAGTTTTCATGACCAGAACACAAAAAAAAAAAAAAAAAATCAATGCAACAGACCCTGAAATGGAAACTCTGCCATACATGAGATGCTAATTTGAGAAAAAAAAAATCGGAGTGGAGAAAAAGACACAATGCTAACTGCTAAAGATCAGACTCAACCTACCTCAAAAAGAATAAGGAAGAACTATTGGAAGTAAAGAGGAGATTCCTCTCACCAGCATCAGCATAGAAAAGTCTGGTTCCTGATGATGAAATTACCAAAGAAAGAATGATTTTCAATGGGTTTATCACTTTATTGAAATTATAATTCTAATGTTTTCAGTATCAGGCATAAGGGAAGAAATTAGAGGAGGAAGAATGTGTTATGTGTTATTTAGCATTTCAAAAACAAAGTTTTGCTATTAGGGCCATGCATGAAAAAACAGTACGAAGATTATTCTTTTTCTTTTTGCATTTTGAGAAGAAAGTTGGAATGTTGAGAGAAAAAATGGAATGTTGCAAAAAAGTTGAGAAAAAAGTGAAACTGTTCAGAGAAAAGATGGTAAAATTTCAAAATGTTAAGAAAAAAGTTGTTGAGAAAAAAATGAAATATTGAGAATAAAGACAAAATGTTGAAAAACATTCAAAAAGTTATATATATATAAATATATATATACTGTATATGTATAAAAAAAATCGAACTCATGAGAGAAAAGTCAAAATGTTTAGAAAAAAAGTTGAAATGTTGAGATTAAAGTCAAAACGTTGAGAATATAGTTGAAATTTCTAGAATAAAACTGAAATGGTATTTTGACCTCCCAAAATACAATATTAAAAAAATTCCCTCTCATTTTTTCCCCAGTGCCTGGCCCTAATACTGTTCAGCAGTGTGGTCAGGGTGACAGTATTTTTTAAACTTTTAACGAGAGATTAAGATCATTTTCCATGTTCTGCCGAACAGTGTTTGAAAAGTGTGCAGAGTTGTGGTGTGTCTAGCTACTATTCATTCATGATGTCAGTTGAAATAATGTCTAATGTCTGCTCTTATACACTGCTGTCACTTTACTTAAAGTTCAAAAAGTCATGCTGTAGAGCTGAGAAACTATATTGAGCAGTTCTCTATGTGTCTTTATAACTGGCTATAATGTTCTATGTCACCCAGGACCCAGATTCTTCTTTCAAACACTGTTGTCACTTTGGCGTGGAGCTATAAAGCATTACATTTCACTTTATAATCATTGTTTTAGGTTGTCTTGCATGATTTTTATAAAGTTTTACACAGCCTTATAAATGCATTATGATGTTTTATGAATGTTCCTATAATACACTGCCATACAAACAATACAATCCATACTTTTCTTCTCATGCAATCATATAAACATAGCGTAGACTGTCCTATGATGTACACAGAGAAACAAACAGCTTTCCCCCTAAGCTTCCCCTCAGGCCTAATAGGCACACAGGATGCTCTTGTTGACATATTTGAGTCTTTTGGTTATAATCTGCTCAAATTAATCGTCTGGCTTCTGTGCATCTGATAGCTCAGTCTGTAGTGTGAGCTTCCATATTGACAGAGGGGGGTGGGGGTAGGGGGTGCTAGTCATGTAAGCTAAGCTCATTAAGCCCACAGACCAATTATCACTAAGTCAATATGAGGCCTGCAGATTATTGCAGTTAACTCAGCTGTGCGGGTCAGTTGAGTCTCAGCTTCCTCATCAGGAGCTTCAGGAGGAAACTCAGCCGTGACCTCTGCTCTCCTCTCACTTCATCACAAACACAAAGAAACACTGCCAGGTGTCAACGGAGACACTCAGTGGAGACACATAATATGAGAAATATTTGACACTGAAGCTTTGACAATAGGGCTGGCTTTTAAAAATGGATTTTGCCCAGTATTGATTTATCATAAGCTGCAAACTAAGTATTGGATTCTTAAACCCAACTTCTACAAGCTTGATTTCCCCCTTGATTAAAGACAATTACATGATCTGCATTGAGTTTGGATTGGAAAAGCGCACATGATTGGACATTAACCAACATCTACCTCAGACTACAGCATTTGACTTTTTATTGCATAGAAAGCACAGACGATGTCCAAGAAAAGTAAAGTCAGTGTGTTTTGAACACAGAGCTTGACAAATCAAGTGAGTGTCTTTCAAAGTTACAACCTTTTTAGTAAGAAATTCCTTCTTACTAAAAATCTTTGTGCCACTGTCCCTCCACTGCAGCTCAGTGCTATGAATGTATATATATTTAAACTTTTCATTTACTGACATATTTCATCCATGCACATACTTTGCTCACTGTGCTGCAAATTCATATCATTGTGTAATATCAGTTATATCAAGACAAAGAACATGCTGAAACATTGTCATCCTCTATAGGTTTGATATCAATATTTTTAAGAGAGAAGAGGAAAAAGAAGAAGAAGAAGAGAAAAAAAAACTTTCCATGGTGAAAAAGCAATGTACTCCAGAGGGTTGGTGGAAATAGGGCAGTGTGTAGGGGCGTGTGTAGCACGCATGGTTGAGATAGTGAGTGGGAGTGAGCAGCAGACAGAGGGTGACGGTGATGCTGGTGAAGCAGAGGTTGGCAGTAAGTTGTCAGTCTGGCAGTAAATGTACAGTACAAGTTACGGTCTCAGTTCATAAACAATGCAGCTTCTCAAGACCAAGAAAATTCAAGTCTGTTGTTTCCCAAATGCTGAAAAAGTGAAGCAACAATGACGCTGCCTTTGTGCTTACAATGTTAGCTTTGGTGCGACTGCATCCCTTTCAGGAGTTTTGGAGGAATTATTATAGGAGGCAAAAACTGTTTCACTGTTCATATGAACATGTAAGTATTGTTTTTAGACCTATAACCTATCTTTTATGCCTTTATTTAAGGTCTGTGTAAAGGAAAAAGTGAGTTTTTGTTCTAAACTCATTATACATGTTAGAAAATAGATGCTGAAAACATGTGAAAAGTCTGAGAACTACGTAGTACTGAACTGTTTAATTTTTGTTCACCATCTCTGTGTTCAGGAATTTTAGGGCGGACCTGAAACATGGCTCTGTGACATGTCGGAGCCATGGTCTCCCAACACTATATAAGTCACACAAACTGACACACAAATGACACCACCTCTCCCTCCCTTCACCCTCCCGCGGTCAATTACAAATGCACTTTCAGTGACTCTCTCAGTCCAAATCAGCCCAGCCGTTCACTTCAGCTCACTTCAGTTCCAACAACCTGACACAGAAGAAAACAAACATCATCCTTTCACTGCCCCTGTGGCTCTGGTGGCTCAAACATGTCGGGACACATCCAATATAGCTGCTAGATGGAGCGTCCATGTTTCAGGTGGTGATGATTTCAATAACACATCAAGATAATATGAGGTGATGCAGAAGTGGCAGTAAAAATGATCAGGACAGCTCAATTATGCACAGATGAACTCTTCCCAAGATTTATTAAAAAGGCCTACTGTGAATCGTGTTGCGATAGTTCGTCAGTTTTTAAAAATGGGTCCCCAGATTAAAAGTTTGGGAAACACTGTTTCACTCTATACTGTATGTAACAATTTGTACTCACAAAAACCACATGTACATCTGTCCTCACACATAAAGTGGTATTTATAAAAGACGTGTGTTCACTTCACGCAGACATCAGACCACACAGTTTTGTAGAGATAGCTGCAGGTGATGAGATGAAAGGGACATGAAATATAAGGTGACATGCTAACCTTGTAGTAAAGCATTGCTTTCAATCTGATCATTCATTAGAGAATTCAGTTGCCTCGTATACGGTGTCCAAATTGGGATTTAATTTCTGTTTGCTCACATGCCTCAAAGAAAACCTTTTCCATGCTGAATATTCATATTGTCATCCATGCAGGTGTCATGAGGGCTTTTCACACTGTGTATCCTTAACCCAGGGCTAGGAATTAAGATAACCAAGATAACTTAGCCCCTTTCCACACATATTATTAAGCCAGGATTAAGCTAAATCCAGGGCTATATGATTCACTGCGCACTTCTACTAGCCCTGGGTTACATGTCTGCTGACACAACAACAGATGAGACCATTTTAGAGTGACTGCCCCTGTCTTTTAGCCCTGTTTCACACTGGCACTTTTAAGCCCTGGGTTTAGTCGATTTTCAGGGGATAACCCCACAAAGTCAGGGCTAACAGTACTCTGGATCAGGGCCAGCAAGCCCTTGGCTAACGCTGGGGTTAGCCCACTTTGGAATGGCCCATGATTGTGCTATTGTGAAAGCTCTCTTGACCCCAGGCTACAAGAACTCTTGGCCTGGGGCTAGCAGCTCTCTTAGCCTGGGGCTAAGTGCAGTGTGAAAAGCCCTATGGAGACCTGGACAAGGATATTCAGACATGTGACAAACATGTCAAATGATTGAAAATTATTTTCCACAAAAAATGTAGCCCCAAATAAAAGTATAAACATGTCATTAGGCAATGCTGTGCTGTGGAACTCCATTTACTTCCATTACACTGAAGTACAGGCAGAAAACATGTCAGGTATTATCAAAATTTCAACATAAAAGAAGAAGAACTATCTGCATGTCTGAGGGCCAGTAAGACTTTATGATTTGAGTGCATTTTACATATTTTTAAAACTATTTCTCTGCTTTATCTTTGGAGTAAATCCTGCTCAAAGTGGAAGAAACCTCGGTGTGTGTGTGTGTGTGTGTGTGTGTGTGTGTGTGTTTGTGTGGCTGTGTGTGTATGTATGTGTGCAGTGAATGCATTTGTTGTCCCTGCAGCCGAGAAGACAAATTAAAGTGTGAGTGAATCAGTGTGGACCCAGCAGTATGAATATTCATCGGCTCACAGAGTGAAAAGCTGGATGAGACGAGTAGGGCTTAACAGGACCTGCACCTGGTGAACCTTGATCTGTTTGTATCAAAATGTCCTGCAGTGAAACACAAGTGGAAGAAACCAATTCACAATGATGTGCTGTGAATGTGTGTGTGTGTGAGAGTGTGTGTGTGGTGTAATGGAGAAGAATGAACACACAGTCACTGGAAAGAATAATGAATCCTGATGCTTTATTTTGGAAGGCAAAAATGATAATGGTGACTTTGTTTATGTGTATGTATGAATTGAATTGATCACATTATTTAGAAAATTATAACATGTGTGTGCACTGTATTTTAGTGAGAGGGAGGAAACAATCCGAACAGGTTTCAGTGTCACATGTTATGGATTACAGCTCCATCACGATGGCCGACAGTCCACTAGCATCATTAGTGATTTAAAAGGTGTCTGTATTTTAGGTAGTGGATCGTCTCAGTTTCCATTCAGTTGTTGCCTTGGTCCCGTTCTTTTTTTTAATATGTGGAAGAGAAAATAAAAAGAAGTTGTTACTGCTGTTCACTGCACTGTTGCGGACATCTGGCGCAGAGATGAAGACCCTTTTACTGCTTGATTCCACTGGGCACACCATGTCTGCACCACGGTTTTGATCCGTCCTCCACACGGCTGCAGCCCTCACAGCTGTGTTTCAGAAACATTTAAGCAGAGTGTTTTGCCTGCCTAATTATTGCCTCTTTTTTTTTTAACAAAAAGATCCAAAATCATTGCAATGTAATTTAATAGTTGACAACCAATTGATTAATCTATCAATCAACAAATCATTGCAAGTCTACATCATTTGGTACAGACTGCTGCAAATATTGACCTTTAATATAATAATATGTTTTTCAATGAAAATGAGAACAATGATATAAAAAACCATCTTGTTCTCTAATTCTCGCAATTGAAATATCAGTTTAAGTAATTGCAATGAGATATTTTTTCAAAATCATTCCTGCACTGGTGGACCAAATATGAACCAGGTCTGGCCCATCTGCCTGGTGCATTCAGCCAGGTTTTGAGGGTGGGTGCTTGCTGTAGGACGACAACTTTGTTTTCCTGCGGGCGTTCACTTTAAAGGGATGGTGTGGAATTTCTGAAGTGGGGTTGTGTGAGGTACTTATCTACAGTGTATTACCTACAGATGATGGCGGTTGGCACGCCTCTAGTTTGGAGAAGCAGCAGGAGAACTAGTGTAGGAAGCTAAGCAATGTACTACTGTGGACAGGGTCAGCAGCAAAATGTATTTTAGACACCTAAAATATCAGTTTAAATGCATATTTAGAATATTTTCACCACTTTATGGTGCATTTTTTGTTTTCTGAAGTCACACAAACAGCAAGGGACAGCACAAAAGTGATCTTAAGGAAAACCTAATGATCCCTGTGCATCTGACTACAAATCAATAGATCACATGTGACGGAGTAAAGATGTCACTCACAACATGTTAAGTCTACATCCTGATTAAGGAGGCGTTGCTTTATACATTTCTTTAAATCCATTGTGTGTTTTTCTGCCTTTCTCAGGCTCCACCCAGTGAATGGCAGTATTTGTGCGTTTAGTGCTTGCTGTGCCATTAGCTGCAGCTCCTACAAAGAGCCTGGCTTGACCTGGCTAGCGCTGTCCTTTCTCATGGCCCACGGTCCCGCATTGTGAATGGGTGCGCTGCTGGCCTTTCTTCAGGACCTTCGGCCAGTATTGTGAATGGGGAGCAGCGGCTGATTTAAAGCTTGTGGTCAGAGCAGGAGGTGAAGGTCAGGGCAGCAGAGGTCGACCCCGGAACATCTGATTTACTTCAATATGCCTGCAGTCACATAGATGAAGCTGTAATGACCATTAGGACTGAGGCAGTCTGCCGGGGCAGCCAGCGCACTGTCACACAGACATGATGTAGAGCTTTCACAGGCAGCCATGCTATTTTGTACACAGAAAAGTCAAGTCATTTAAAGGGGCAGTTCACCCACATTAGGGTTAGGCTACACACCCCTGTTATCTGTCCAGTTCATGTGGATTTGATTCCTCCAAGTTTTGAGATATTTGTCTTTATGGGGACATTTGTCTTTACTGTAATCTCTACTGGTTGAATACAGGCAGGGATTAAGGCAGGCCATTAAATAGGAAATATTTTTTAAAAGACCTTTTAAGAATCGTTATAATTTTTGGAGTCCAGTGTACAATTCTGCTGCAGACACAACAGATGCAGAGTAATTCTGTTTATACTTTCAGGAGTCCACATTTCATACATGCACAATAAATCAGCATCTACATTATGGGCGTGGCTGCGTGGACAAGACTGTGGACAAGTCTGCGCAGTCACAACAAACTAGGGGTACAACAGGGATGTCTGCACTGAGCCTACCATGCAACCTGTGATGATGAAATTTACATCAAAGGTACCAAATTTCATGCCAGTGTGTCCAGCTGTTGATTAGATATCTCAGTCTCCACATGGCCGGGCCTAGAACCACCAGGTGTGATTTGGTATGAAAGGTTGAACTGTTCTACCCAAGGTAAAAGTCACAGGTGGAGCAGCAGGAAGTTTTAATCTGTGTGGAGTGTTGTTGTCTAGAAACAAGAGCAAGTTCAGTCTTATTTTAAATAACTGAATCCTCTAGTGTTGATGATTCCAATTTTTTTTCAATTACTCACATCAGTCTTTCAAAACTATCACATTACAGAAGTCTCTGTGGACCAAACTGTAAAATCATTTTTCATTTCTTTCACACAAAATTCACTCAATGGCCACATTTCCCACTATCCATGAACTCTTTTCTCATTTATACTCCACCACATAATGAAAATGATGGCAAATTTCATGCGTTTCAGCTGTGATCATGTTGGAGTATATATGTTGACAGAATATTTACAATGAAATAAAGTAATAATTACCAAACATCACTACCAAACAGACAGAAGAGGACGGTTTTGGAATGATTTTCAATGGAAACATGGATCAAGGAGGGCGGGTTCATGGGTAAAAAAGAGAGGCAGAGAGACGGAGAACAAAGAAGAAAAACAAGAGTTACTGCATTTGCAAAAAGTGTTGTAATTACTGTATTATTGCAGCCCTGGAATTTCAAAAACTTTTTGTTTCAAATTTGTATTTTTCACTAGTAAACTGCAAAGATATGTAAGGGATAATGTACAGTGAGCAGGTCATTATTGTGAAATAAATCCTGACAGAATGATGCAGGACCCTGACGTGAAGCAGTCTTGAATAGTGACCTGCTTACTGTTACATGGATATGTACCATATCCTTGTTACATGGATATGTACCAAAAAAATAAAAATCAACCATTTAAACAAATGTAATTAAGAAAAAATAAAGGATATACAAGCAAACGGATGCATTTCTGATTGATTCCTATAATGTAGTACAGTCAATAAAGTGAAAAGGTTTTGTACTGTATTGTATAAAAAACTGCAGATTTATGTGAAAAAGCATTCAAACTTTAAAGATAAGGTTATCATTTATATAACAAGTTGACTAAAAAATATTATTTCACAGGCACATGCACCCTGAACTGGGTGTGTGTGTTTTGTAACAGTGTGCAAATGGCATGTTGGGACTTGGGCATTTTATATATATATATATATATATATATATATATTTTTTTTTTTGTTAAGTTGTTTTTTACGTTTGAAAACTGGTCATCATTCACTTCCATTGTTTCGGACATTCTGCAGCACTGTTTTCCTGTGAAACTCCAGCAGTGTTTTGTGGACTAACAAAATACATCTGACCTTCAACCAGCATGAGGGTGAGCAGATGACTAAATTTTCATTTTTGGGTGAACTATCCCTTTAAGACTTCTGAACATCCTGACTTCTATTACAGTAAGAACAGTAAGCAAAATAATGCTCAAATCTATTTTCAAAATGTTTTTATTTTGTTCAGTTTGTTAGATTTTTGTGGTGTTTATTTCACCATCTTAATTGCATTACAACAGTAAGTAGCTGCAACTGTAAGCACCACTACAAACAGCTAGCATATTTGTATAGTGGGCTAAGATCTCACCAGATTTCCAGTGAACAATGAGAATAATCCCAGTAAAAGGCCATGATGTGGGAGGGAGTCCCATCACCTTCTTGTCACATTATCAACTGGAGTGAAAGCATGTGTTAAAAAGGCTTTGAGTGCCACTGGGGAGTTGACTGTGAGTGTGTGAGCGTGATTGTGACTCCATTTGTGTATGCTTGTGTGTGCATGGAAGTGTGCTTGTGGGTGTGTGTGTGTGTGTGTGTGTGTGTGTGTGTGTGTGTGTGTGTGTGTGTGTGTGTGTGTGTGTGTTGGGGAGTGAATGAATAGCAGCCTGGGCTGTCACATTAGCCATGGTTGGGAGTGTTAGTGGGCGTTTTTCTGTCACTGTGTGTTTTGGTTCTGGCTGAGACGAGCCTGTCAGAGTGAAACCCTCAGTTCTCTGTCTCAGTCTGAGAGGACAGAAAAGAAAGAAAGGAGTCCAAATGGAAGAAGAAAGAGAGACAGACCTCCCGCTCGTCCAGTTCCTGATGTGCTTTGTGCCTTGAGACAAGACAGTAAATGTGTAGGTGTTTATCACTGACAATAGACTGCAAACAGCATCATCTGCCTGTTTAGTTACAAACCTACAGCTGCAAAATGTCCAAATGATACAGTCTCTGCTCCTTTATTAACTCTGTGAACTCTGTGTTATGGCTGATGTTTAAAGGCACAATCTGTGATCCAAATGTAAAGAAGACAGTCACCCACAGTGACCTCACTCCCAGGAGCAAAACAGACCTATGAAACCTAGAAAAGAAAAGACTTAGCATTCTTTGTGTAACTTCAAATCTTTAACAAAGTCGGAAGTTGTTGTCTGTAATTTTCGACCCACATGTTTTGTATACTGCAATTAATTTTCTGTAGGCCCCCCTCATAGTTTCTGTACGTGAACAAAATTTGGTATATATACTGTATATATTTTTCCTGGTGCGTAGCATAAGGTTTGTTCATGGTTCAAAGTAGATCTGGAAAATTATGAGTCAACTTGCTGAGAATGAATATCATAAACTAGGGTATATTAGCAAGAACCTGTTAGAATTAAAAGATGACAAGCTATGATTGGTTGGGGATCAAGGTGTTTGACATGTCTCGTTCAAGTCCCAGCAACTCAAGAATCCCCTGATGTGACACAGTGACCTACTCTGGGTTCCTGACAAATATGATGTTTCACTTGCTCATGAAACTTAGATCAAACTGTCAAACTAAGCAGTGCTGATCAAATATGAATCAGGATTAAGTTACTGCATTGCCTTTTCTCACTTGAAATGTTTTCAGAAACAAATTTTAGTCTGTACTTTAGACTGCTCAGCTGTAATTTGAGAAAGCTGTGACCAGGCTGCCATTTTTTCCTGCTTGAAAATGGGCCAAGCATCAGTCCAACCGGCATGTGTCACTAAGCACTACATCACGTTCCATTGCTCTGATTGGTTGTTGGTCGATTTAATTGGGTCCAGAGGATTTTTGGTCTGCACGTGTTGATAATGCTCCTTGGAAACTGAAAGTTAATGAGAGGTTCCCTTAATATGCATTTGTGAAATACGGTCTCCCTGGTGAAAGTCTTGTGTTTGTTTGACCCATCTATCCACTGCACCTCCTCCACACGAGGATTTCTCACTCTTTATACCAGTCATAATGACTTCAGCCACCAGAATTATGACAAGGACGGGCTGGTTTCTAAGCTGACACTGTGGTTCTTTGGTTGGACTAATGATCTGTTTGTCTTGACCTGTGTGGGGTCACTGGCTCTTCATCCTGTGTGCATGCTGTAAAGTTCATTATGCTCTAATGATGGACTTGAGCCTGAGCCTTAGCTTTTAAATTGTAGTGTAATGCAGTAGTGGTGAATACAGAGAATCCTCATTCTAACTACAAAAGACCTCTAATGTGGCAATTACTCTGATTATAAATGACTATCACTCAAAGGTCCCACTTTAACAGTGGACCTCAAGTGCAGTTCCATCCCCCTCCACATTGTGCTCAGGTACAATGGATGTATTTCACAGGGCAAAAACCAGCAGAACAGATGAAACTTCTTTTCAAGCTGAACTTTTTAACTAATCTGTGTTTCGCTGCTGTTGCATCATGGTCAGTGGTGTGCCTGGCTATAACCAATTATTGTTTCAGTTGGATTTTGTAGAAGAAGGAGATCAAATTATAAAGCGATTATTAAGTGCATTTATGTATCACACTGGAGTTTTAGCATGGTGGTCAGATGTGGATGGTGGTGTACAGAGTGCAGGAATGTGACTCCAGGGACCAGGGTTCACCTCCAGACTCCTGTGCATGGTTAGGTCAGCCTGTTCTCGCTCCCAATGTGTCAAATACAGCAGCTTGGTCACTTCACCTTATAATTCAAACTATCACACTGTAGTTACACCTGTAGCATCACTCCCGGAGGGGCCTCTTAGCTTTATGTTCTGATGTGCCATTGAAGTATGGTGACACAGTAAGAAAGTCCAATTACGGAGAAAGTGGGTTGGATGAATGGTCAACGTTGACTTCTTTTTAACTTACATAAAGTATGTAAGTGACTTTATATAATGTACGCAAGAGACTTATGACAGTTTCCAAAAACCTGTGCTTGTACCCAGCTCCTTTTGCTGTTGATCCCTACTAATCTGGTTCCAATTTTGATTCATTTATGAAGCAGCTTCAGTGTTTACCTGATTTTTGAAACAACTACATCATATTAGGCCGATGTCAGAAAATTCGGAGTCATAAATATATATATATATAATCAAATGTTTGTTAACATTACAATCAACAGTAAATCTTGGGAGGAAGATTTTGGGTCCCACCTGGATGATGAGATGTGGCGAAACATTTTATTGAATGCAAGGAAAATTACACGTTCTAACAAACCCTGAGTCCCAATATCAAATCCTCTGTAGATCTCAACTATTCAATGTAAATATGCTCCTATGTGTTCTTCTCTATGTCTGAAATGTAAAAATAGCTGTGGTACATATAGTCATCTTACATGGAAATTCCCAAAAACTGAAAATTTTTTCGATGTTAATCCAAGTTGAGATTGATGAAGTATTTGGGACAGACATACCTCTAAAACCACATCATTTTGTACTGTAATTAGTCCGTACTTTTGAGTGTAGGTACAGGTATATTTTTAGGGTTACTTTATATGCTGCACGCCACAAAATATTATTAAAAAAACCTGTTATATTCAGCCTTCATATCGAAGTGGCTGTTTTTTATTGCTGATATTTTAGAGCCTGGTGCTGAGGCCTAAGATCCTCCAGCGTACATCCACATTCCTGATGTTGGTAACAAGTGTTGGTTTGGACACCTTGATGAATGCACTTCATTGTTGACTCTGTGCTGAACCAGCAGTTGTACATTAACTAAAAATCAATAGTGGCGGGAGCCGTGTGTGTGTGCAGCCCGTGTCTGTTTTCTCTTTGTCTGATAGCACTAATGGTGCGATCAGAGGCTGTGAGGTGTTGTGTGTTGGTGATTAAGCATAAAAAAGACAGGCAGACTTTAACCTTCCTGTCGCTGGGGCAATAGGTGACATGTTAACACTGGACTGTAGCACGTTTCTCTGCCTCAGCCTGAACCCAGCTGTCCAATGTCAGATATCATCTTTAGACTGATGTAGAGACGCAAGACCTGCTCACTTAAGTTGAAATGTAAAACACAAACATGATGCATTTTTGTCAGCGCAATTAATAACTACCTCAGTGCTAATTACTTGCCTTATGAGGCAGCTGGATTTGTGAGATCCTACGAGAATCCATCTCGCCAGGCTCCAAGTTATCCATTTGTGTCTACACCAGAGGTGGGGCAAGCCAATCAGTGTCCTCGGAGGGACTACTGGCAGTGGAGAGTATTTCTTCATTGAAAGAAGAGCAAAGAATGACACTAAAGGCTTTTATCGATGGAAAAGTTTTCGCTTTTCTTCTGGCTGGCTTCAGTTCAGTGAGTTGATCTGATTGGTCAAAGTTAGCCCCTGTTAGACATGAAAGATGGTTTATCCAATAAGGTTTTCTTGAAAGTGCCCGTCCTTTTCCAAACAGTTTCTATGGACAACTTCCCAGATGGTTCTGTGTATCAAAACATCTGGCGTGTCAGGTTAGCTAATTACAGGGTTCCTACACATTTTCCATTCCAAAACTCCAGACTCAAATTTCCAGTCCTCTGTAGGTTTTTAAGACTATATTTGACATCACACTTTCTTTTCCCATTTCAAATCGTGAGCCAACCAGGCTTCATGTTTGGGATTGTCAAGCCAGCCCTTTGAAACCCTTTGTAGCTGTTGTATCTGCCATTTCTTGGGCTTCTTATGAATTTTGTATTGTATGGAGTATGTGTAATTGTTTAAATTTTGTTTTGTGTTATTGATTTTTGTACTGTATTGTCTGCTGTCTATGTTGGGGACTCCGGATGAAATTTAGCACTTGTGCTAAGTCCGGCATATTTACATATTAATGTAATATATGTATGTAATATTACATATTAATACATAATGTACATATCTATGTACATTAATATGCACTGTCCCGTCCAAATAAACAAATAAAGTAAAGTATCCTATGCAGAAACATTCACATACATCTGTACCCAAAGAGGAAGTAATATCACCAGTGCTCATATACTCTATATTATGTAAGGGATAATGTAGAGCGAGCCGGTCACTATAGAGAAATAAACCCCGACAGGGTGATGCAGGACCCCGACGCGAAGCGGACCGGCTCGCTCTACATTATCTCGCTTATTACACGGCTACTCACTAAAGAAATCAAAAGTTTGACATAAAATGTTGATCTAAATATGATTTTATTGATTTACAAAAGTTTTCATTGCTTCTGCTTGAAAAAATAGTCCGTTCGTTTCTACGGTTGGAACTGTAACTGTAAGCAACGTTAACTCCGAAGCGAAGAATTAGCTTGTTTAATATAGTAATTCACATTAAACTGAACATTTCCAATGATGGTGAAGTGAGACAAGGTGAATGGGACGTCCTTGGGAATATTAATGCTGACGTCTCTGTCCTCATTCATGTCCATATTTCCTCCTTGCTGTGGCCCCGCAGCTGACGCACCTGGAAACAGTTTTTTACTGTTACAACTGCTATCAATATTATCTCATCACTAACGCTTTAGGAGAGGCAC
>JAJHUR010091934.1:0-15143 GCA_027495735.1 Lutjanus campechanus | reverse complement strand
GGTGGCTCAGATTCAGATGGAGAAATTAGTTCAGAGAGCTCTGAAGACATTTGATTCAGAAGATAGATACTTTATTGATCCCAAATATGGAAATTACCAAAATGAAAAATAAATTAAATTTATTTATGTTTGCACTTTGTTGCATGTATTGTACTTTCTGTGCATTTTTCATGCCAACAATGTTAATAAAATGATCAAATGCATTCAGTGGCACTCATAACCTCTCTTATTTTCACCGGGAAAAATTTGGCTAGTGGAAATTTTAATTGGCTGGTAACTTTAGAAAGCTGGTAACTTTAGAAAGTTACCAGCCACATTGGCTGGTGATCAAAAAAGTTAATTTAGAACCCTGTTTGTATTGTGCTTCGCTGTCACAGATCCATTCAGCATGGATGAAGAGTGATGGAGCAGTGAGAGGAGAGGAGACACATTCAAGGATAAGTGAGGCGAGGAGGACGGATCCCTGCGGCCTTCTTCCAAACGCTGTGCAGTCGGTCGTCACCTTTCCAGAGGCTACAAACAGCGACAAGTCACACTGTATGACACACTGAGAGAGAAACACAAATAGACTGAAGGGAAAAAGAGGAGAGCAGGAAACCACAGCAAAGAGAAGAGAAGAGAAATAAATAATTCGGCTAACAGTCAGTCCTTACATCATTGTAACGACAGCTTGACGAAAATACTCACAGCTAACCTTGAGTGTTCAACAAGGGCGGCCTATCTGTGTAGTGAGTGACATCGTGACCGAGTCAGCGCGATGGAAGTGTGTGTCACCTACATGTGTCAGTGGTTGTTATCTGTGTAGATGTGTGTGTGTGTGTGTGTGGAGCAGGAAAGTGGAAATGACATGCCACTCCATCAGCAAAGTGCTACTTCCCATATTTGCAACAATCACATTTAAAAAGACGGTGCTCAGCAAAATGGGGAGGGCGATGGCAGACAAAGAACACGCAGGGATGGGATTCGTCATGGCTGCCCATCTGTCACGCAGCGAGGCAGACAGGAAGGTAGCGAGCGCTGGTTGTTAGTCACATTTGAACTTCTTGATTGTCTCCGACTGCAACCCGGCTGACCTCGACACGCCGCTTGTCGCTCATTTGCATTTCTTTCCACGTGCGGTTCATGTGTGGAAATCTCACAAGAGGGAGCAGCTGGTCGAAGTCTGACGTGTAAAAGAAAAACCAAAGAATCTGCTTTACAGCGTCTCAGATATACACACCTGGATGCTTTTAAAGCTGCAACTTTTCACCTTGACCCCCCCCCTCCCACACTGACAAGTACTCCCCGCTCGATGTGTCACCCAGGCTGCCAGCGCACTCTGTCAGGAGTGATTGTCAGATGGCTGAATGGCTCCGGAAACCCCCTCCTCCCACACCTCTGCTGACGTCGGCTGTGTCCGATCATTTCTGTAACTTCACCAAACCGACAATCTGACTCTCCCACCCACTCCAACACTGTGATTGGCCAGCTGTGCGGAGGTGAGAAAGGATTCAAACTCTCTCTCTTATGTTAATTAAAATAATGAATTTTCCCTAAACCAAACCAAGTCACTTTTGTGCCTCAACCTAACCAAAGCTTAAAGGCCTAGTGCGCAAGATTTGTGGGGATTTATTAGCAGAATCTTGCAGAAATGAGGTATAATATTAATAAGTATGTTTTATTAGTGTGTAATAATAATTCCAGCTGAAAATACGAATCATTGTGCACCACCATTTTTCTACAATAGCTCAAAACAGTCAAACCAAACCCTGTTCTTCAGAGTTCCACACTGGTCTTTTAAAAAAGCACTTATTTAAACCCAAAACATGAACTTCCCCTAAACATAGCCAAGTAATCTTTTGTGTCCGAACCTAACCATACCTGAACTTTTTACATCATAAAACTGATTTTTTTTTCATCAGTGATTAGTAACACTAATGATGTCATCCTGCTGATAGCGGTGCCACCTGAAAAAACATCATTCTAGAGGACATGGACATGAAGTGACGTATTTTGTCTTTTAATTTGGCAGACTCACTGTTTGATTCTTGCCAAGATGTGTACAGAAGATTATGTAATAACACAGCTGTTACCCGAAGGACCCTGTAATTTCAGTTAATGTTTGTGATTTAGCGGTGAATACTGTATGCCTGTTACCACAGGTGGACTCAAAGGAGGTGCTGGGAGGGCAATAGCGCCCTCTTGGATGACCTTATGGTAGTCTAAACATGAAAAAAAAAGTGCCCTTTAGAGTTGCCCAGTGCCCAAGACAATGTGGGATGGTCCCCCAGTGGACAAAACATGATGAGGTGCATCACAGCTTTGAGTGCGCTGGTGCCCCACTGCATGCAGCTGGTGCCCTTGTTATCTTTTTTCGCCCCCTGTCCCTCAGAAAGCTTGAGTCTGCCACTGCCTATTCCCAAACACATTAGAGCTGTGGTGAACATGGAGACTAACCCTAACCCCCAAGATGGTTGACCATTTTGTCCAGTTGGCAATCCAGTTCCACCTCCAAGGACAAATATTGTTTTTTGTATCTGTATCTGTTCAACCATCAAAATGATCTCTCTCTGTATCTGTGTTCCGATAGAAACTATAAAAAAATGATTTATGCATTAAGAGATTCTGTTTTGCATCAGAAATAGAAACTCTACAGACATGCAAGAATAATCTTGGTGCGTTTTTCTTTTACTTGTTTGAAACATGCACATACGCACATTAATGTACCTTTTCTCATATCTACTTTAATTACTAACATTACAGTATCTTACCATTTGTTATATTCCTGTGTTTAAAATGTTTATTTTAAAAATAAACAATCATACCAATCACAACACAACAGATTAGCACCATACAATTATGATATAAAACTTCCATACTTAATTTGTAAAATCTTCAAATACCTCCATTTTACATTTATCACCACCCAAAATCAGAATGATAATGAGCAATGGATAGAAGAAACATCCCTTTCCATTAGATTATTTGTGTTTTCCTGAATAACATATTTAGATCGGGTACGTCCCTCTGAGCCACAGTGCAGTGATCTACTCTGCCATGTCAGGTCTAAAGTCCAGAAACCTTCTTTGCATCTCAGCCCTCTTGCTCTCCACCCATATTTCCTGTTCATCTCCACTGTAATCCATCAAATACAAACACAAATGCCAAAACTTGAAACGATACACTGATCATCACTGCCATTACCATCGGTCTCCTCCCCATTCACTTTTATGAAACTGCTCCTTGAAACATCCCCAGGGGCTTTGACATAATTAAAGCATCATCACAATGGTTGAAGTAGGTGAAAACATGTTAATAATGTGTGATCACACAGCCGAAAGCATGCAAGGCATCTGCATTCTTCTGAGCTCCATATCCGATGAAGGCCATTCACTATGAAGGCGTCAGAAGAGAATAAGATGAATGCGTTTACAAGCCTTGGTGTTGATAAAGGAGGACTCCATGACAGAAAATGATCATTTCTGCTGGGATATTAAACTGGTGACTCATCTAATTATCTCTACCAGCCGCAATCTCTGGTTAAATGAGGTTCAGATGGGTTTTCTGCGGATAACAAGGATGCAGCTGTCACTTCTAGCTGTACATGTATGTTTATGATGCCTGATAGTTCTTGAATTACCTGGTGAATCACTGAAGAAAACAGCATCATTGCCTTTTGTTTGACACAAAGCAACACAGAAGATGTGGTTTTAAAAAAAGGCCTTTTTTTCATCAATCAAGATTTGTCACTACTTCACAGGCATGAAAGTAATAAAGCAGTTGCAGAGAATTTCTTTTCTGAAGGTGTAAATTGAGATGTTAGTACGTTTCCTGAGGGAGACAGGAAAAATAATATGTTTGATTTGTATGTTCCAGCCATACTATACAGTCTTCCATCAAAATGTACAAACAGTCCGCTCGTTTCTCCAGACTTTACCATCTGCTCAACAGAAAATGTATTTATGGGAGTGAAAACGGGATACAGGGACCAGTTGTTGTGTTATTAAGCTGCTTCACACCTCCCCAGACACTTTAATGGATGCTCAGATTACAGAAATCACATTTATTTGAGAAATACATCCAGTGCTTTCAGTCCAGGCAAAACAAAACAGAAAAACACAAGTCAAGTGATTGATTCCTGGGGATAATATAAAAAATATATCAGAAGTGACATGCCTACTGTCTACAACACATTAGTGTTAACAGAGCAGGGCCTGTAGTCAGTTTCTTCAGCATCAGATCCAAAGTGTATAATTGACCCTTCCTAAGTCCCATCCCCTTTCAACTTTCTCCTTTCCTGCTACCCGTAGGCATATGTTTTTCCCAGAGTGGCTGAGTCATGACCTGCCCTACTCTGAATCTGATTAGCTAGTACTTGTTGCCTTTGTTAGTTTGGGTAATTTGGGCTTGGCAGGTTATGTGTGGGTTTAGGCATGACGAGTGTGATTGGTTAGGGGAGTGGTTCCCAAACTGGGGAGCGGGCCCCCCTGGGGGGGCACAGAGCCACTGCAAGGGGGGCGCGAAAGACCAGGGGAGAAACAAGAGAGTGAAACAAAGCTGAATGAATATGATCTATGTAGGGGGAATAAACAAATAAGTTTGCTGTTTCTATCCAGCTGCCCTTTATTTTGCCAAAATTTTACTTTTGAATTCTATTTTTTTTATCAGTTCCATCCCAAATTATTGTTAACAATTGATTGAAAATTTTGTGGTGGGGGGCTTGAACTTTTGTTGGCTTCTGAAAAGAGGGGCATACTGGAAAAAGTTTGGGAATCACTGGGTTACGGTTAGAGAAAGAATATCAGGGTAAGCCAATAAGAGGCAGAGTAGGGCAGGACATGACTTTGTTATCCTGAGAGAAATACCACTTCTCATCGGCTACTCAGATATGCTAGTTGCTATGCTCGTCTAATGTTGGAAAGAAAAGAAAGTTTTGAAGATGATTCAAGATGTGCTATAGGGAACCTATTAAAGTGACATATACAGTATGCCAGTAAATAGCTAGCTAATAATTGACAGGTGTCTAGTTAGTTGTTCTGAAGCAAAGCTGTAGCTATCCATCGTTAGCTGGCTAGTTACATCTGATAGCTAATGTTAGCAAAATACTGGTTAATCTCCATCATTTGTTAACTAGCTAGTTAGCTAGCATTTTGCCCACATCTGCTAACATATACAGTACAGTATAAGTCACTTTTACAGGTTCCCCAGCAACGTCTTCGAACCATTGTCAAAATTTTATTTTATTTTCATCGTTGATGAGTCTAGCACATAGTATGTCTAAATACAAGAAATAGGAAAGGAGAGGGTATCAAGCTTGCTCAACTGTTATTGGTGCACAATGCAAAAAGGGGCTTTTTTCGTGATACTGGTGTTAAAATAATACTTTTAAAATGGTAACGATGCCTAAACAACAGGCTAACATTACCTGCTGTCAGACCCATGTAGAGAGAGTATTGCTGCAATATTAATGAGCAGATTGTTGGTGTGAGCCAATCAGCATCCTCGGAGGGATTACTGGTAGCTACAGGCATGGATTTAGGTGTGACACTGAAATGACTCGCCTCGAACAAACAATGGCGGCTCCTGAAGAGGGTAGCGTAGATACTGTGATAACGTCAGTTATATCAAAACTACAAAGCATATCTTCATAGAAAGAAGAGCAAAGGATGGCATTGCAGGCTTTTATTGATTAAAAACACGTTTTTGCCCTTCTTCTGGCCGGCTTCGGTTAGGATGATTTGATCTGATTGGTTGAAGTTAGCCTGTGTCAGACGTGATAGACACATGGTTCATTCAGTGTTTTTTGAAAGTGCCTGCCCTTTTCCAAATAGTTTCTATGGATGGCTTGCTAGTTGGTTCTGTGTAACAAACCACCTGGCATTTCAGGTTAGTATTCTATATGTATTTGCTGCTATAGATCAGAGAACAAGACACTTGTCTTTTTTACACACTTGAATGGGAGGATTTGTAATGTACCTGGGGATCAATAAAGTTATTTCTGATTCTCATTCTGTAATCTGCATCGTGATTCGGTCCATTAGGTACTGGTCATATAGGAACTGGTCATATAGGAACTGGTGCCAATTTTGCAACAGGTTTCTACCCTACTTAGAACTGGTTAATTTTGCAATCGCTGTTGGCTTTGGGACCTCAGCAAGTCATTTTGAGACCCATTTTAGCATAAATGACCTTCTTTGGCTTCCGAGCCACTGTGAAGAAATCTATTCAAACACCTCATTTGTGTGTCATTGCTCCTTCTCATCTTTCTGGATTAGCCACTTGAATGCAACTGGCAAACAAGTTGCTGAGGAGCACCTCGCCGGAAGCCTCTCCACGATCTCGCTCCGTCTGGGTGACTCACGGGTCACGCCGTGCAACATTTCCATCCAGGCTTTTGATATTGTGCTCGCTGAGGGCTGATTAGGACGGACTACGTGAGGTGAGGGAGGTGCCTGCAGTGCCTGCTGGGTCTCCTCACCCCGACAGCATGACTAACCCCACAGCAGAGGCAGAGGGAGATGGAGGGAGGGGGCTGATTGGACGCTCCGGAGCCTGGTCAGGACGTGACGTCGACCAGCCTCCGAACCAGTCCCTCTCCCTGCAACTACGATTACTCTCACTGTCCGTCACGCTGATACACACAGACACACCGCCTCGCACACACACACCTGCCTCCTCATTTCAGAATTACAACACACCTCGGGTCTTGACTACATGCCGCCAGTCACCTCAGAGACGTGATGCATAATTTGTTGTGCTGCGAGCCCGCCCGCCTCCCTCGTCCATCAGCGGTGAAGGACATTTGTGGGGAATTGCTTTCCTCCTCTGATAAGGCCGCCGTGATGTCAGATGCCCAGTCGCCGTGGGGACGATGACTCATGCGCATCACTGGAGGAACCCCCCCCACACCCCACCCCACGCACTCAGCAGCCCCACTGGCCTGCTTCATTTCACCTCCTCATATTCCCCCAGTGGACTCCCACCATGGCACCATCAGCGCAGTAATTGGTTGCATGGGTTCTCTTCTCTGCAAGGGAAGTGGAGGGGGGTCGAAAAAACAACAACAACTACGATATGGAGATGAGGTCCAGAGGATGAGTCATGAAGGGAGTGAAAGTGGAGCGCGGCTCCTCCTGTGACATTCCTGGCGAGCGGCAGAGCCAGCCAACAGTCACTCGCTCTCATTTCAATCCAGGAATCCAAAAGGCATGCCAGACACATTTTAATTAGGCAGCGTAGCCTACTTTCTCTGTTTCCGCACATAACGAGGAGCAGCCACCGTGTGAGATTTTCCCACATACGCTCACCTGACCCACGTGACCCTGAGGACCTTCGTTTGTCGGTGGGGCTGGCTGCTCTAATTCGAGCAGAGCTGATCCAAAGCACTTTGTGCAAGTAGCTGCCTCAGTATTTTTAGAAGTCTGTCCAAAAGTGGCCAAAAAATACATTTCGGGCCATCCAGAGGACGTGAGGACTGTGAGTGTTGAAAGAGCCAGAGGTGACCTTGACTGAAGTGCAAAATAAAACCGAGCTTTCCATAAAAATCACACATCTCACAAAGGCATGGTGCAAGACTCAGGGTATTGACAACAACTGTGATATTTCAAAAAATGAAATATGTCAGATGAGAAATGTAATATATTCTTGTGATGAATTATAAACCGACCATGTTATCTGATCAGAGACTCAGAAAACATGCTGTTGAAATAGTTGAAATACTCGGTTGTCTGACATGAATGCTACAGCCGCGGTGTTCCCCTTTGAAATTTCTGTTCCAGGCTGGAATAACTCTTTTCCCTTTCGCTTCCCAGAGTCTGCGGAGCAGTTGTTGGGGAGAAACAACTCGCTTCAACCATAGATCATCGATTAAATAGGATTTCAGCCTATTCAATATACTGTCCGTGGCTCATTTTTCCTTGTGTGATTGCTCCATATTGCTCCTTCAAACATACTGTATGCTCTTAAATCATTTCTCTTTATTTCCATTCCATCTCTGTCTTTCTTCTCACTATCCATTAAAGAGGTAGTGCACACTTAAACATGTTTTTTGAGCTGTAAACAAAATTATATCACCATACTGTGGTGAAACACATAATTGCTGGTTTTAATATTGATATTTCTTGATAAATTTATGAAAAATCAACATTTCATGGGTTGAAGATGGCTCAAAAAGCCACCCACTGTTTTAAATCATGCTGAAACTTTCAAAGCCAGTGACTCAGTATTCACAGGGGTTTACATTTGGGTTTTTTGTTTTTGTTTTTTTGCTAACCCTCTACTTAATATTTTTAACTTCTGGCAGTTCTGTCGGCTATAAAAGCTCCACCCGACTGAATTATCTCCCTTGATGATGCCCCCCCATATACTGACGCTCCCCCGCAGGCACGCAGCACTGATGTAGAAAACAAAACTGGATATAGTGTTGAAGGACTTGAATGGGGATAAAATGATTTCATCATGCAGCTCTTTTAGACTTTCAAAATGTTGTTGGACCAGATGGATCAAGTCCTGGACCAGTGAAACGAGTCATTTTGCAGGGACTGTGGTGCTCAAAAATAATGTATCCTCCATTTTACAGATGCTTCTTTCACACTAGTCTACAGAAAAAAAGTCTTTTTGGGCCACAGTGCATCGTGCGATGTTGTCATTGTACAGTTTGGCCATGGAGTCAAATGGGCTTCAAAGGGGCTTGGCACATACACACATACCCGAGAGCCTCTCAGCCTCTCTGAGCAGCTAGCGTTAGCTCAGCTAGCTACAACACAGAACCTTTTTCAAAACTGGCCACAAATTGTGCTTCGAACAGACTCTCAGTGGTTCCAGTTTGGCTCAGAGTCATAGGTGTACTTAAACTTTAAGTGTAAATTACATTTTTTGTACTCAGTGTCTCTTCACTTCGCTACACTCTCTCTTTTTAGTTTAATTTATTTTTTTAAAAAGCAAGAAAACACACAATACATAAAGTTGAAGATGAATTGTACTGATAGCATTGGCCCTATTTTTTCTTGAAAGTTTCTAATTATCATTTCTAATCATCGAAATCGGATATTGTGACAGCACTAGTGCAGACTTTGGACGTTGTTAACATTCAGCTATTAGGCAGCAAAAGTAAACATCTTTTTATACATCATCATTTTTATATTTTTATGTTTGTTTGTTTTTTTATCTTTCTGAACTATCACCAAAATAGCTCACTGTTTTCCAGGAGTGGAAGTAACTAATTACAAATACTCAAATTACTGTAATTAACTAGTTTTTTTTGGGTATTTGTACTTTTATGAGTAGATTTTCAAGTCTGTACTTTTACTTGTACTTAAGTATGCATTATAAGATGTAATCTACTTAGTTACTTTTAAACCCATAATTGAGTACTGAGTACAATCTGAATCAACATCCAAACCTTCCATCTGCATTTTAGTAGCCAATCAGGCGGTCTGATCACAAACGGACCAATGAAAACCAGGACATATAAGTCACAACCTTGTCCATTGAAAAACAGGTCCAAACATGTCAAAACGGGTGGAGCACACTGACATACTCCACCTGTTTTCACATGTTCCGACCTATTTTTCAACTAGTGATCACTCTGGCAATAATTTTTCCACTAATCGATTAGTTGTTCGGTCCATAAAATGTCAGAAAATATTGATCAGTGTTCCACAACTCAAAGATATTCAGTTTACCGTCAGAAAATCGATTAATTCCTGTTAAGAATATAACCAATTAAAATTCAATTCATGGATATTTCTATTATATTTTGACTTTGTTTTGTCTGGTGGAGCTGTTCGCTGAATAAGGGAAAATTAAACTTGGACTTAAAATGAAGATAAAATGATTTTTTTTAACCAGAGAAAAATGGAAAATTGGGGAAAAAACATATTTTGTAATTTAAAAATGATTAATGATTCATCAGTTGTTAGTGTTTTCAGTTATCGGGTCAGGGAAACACACATAAATTGTAACCCTATTTTGGAGAGGTGACAGTGACATCAATGGTTATAAGTAACTAATACTCTGAGTAGTTTTTGGGACAAATACTTTGTACTTTTACTTAAGTATTTTTCCAACACCAGTACTTTTACTTGTAATTGAGTAATATTTCAGTAATGTAACAGTACTTGTACTTGAGTACAGATTTTCAGTACTCTTTACACCACTGCTGTTTTCATCTGCCATCCAATCAGAAACTGATTGTATGGCTAGTTTCCCCCACAAAGTTCCAATACAACACATAGAGTCGGTAAAGTCTGATGCCACACCTGGACTGTAGATTTGAGTCGTGATGGTCTTTTCCTCACAGCTGAGAGACCTGTGTGAGCGCTGCTGTGTGATAAAGCCACACATGAGCACATGTCACACATACAGTATAACTATATTGCCACTGCAGCTCACTTCAGTGAGAAGACAGCAGGGAGGCAGCAATTATAAATGACATTTCTAGGAGCTGTGACACAATTAACACGTAATCAATTAAAAAACTGATGATTTTGAGTCTCCTGCAGCTTTAACCAGGTTCTTTACTACAGTTCAGTGTGTTGATCGTCAACCGAGGCAGCTGATTAAAAACAAAAACAAAAAGCTGTTGCGTAGTTTTTGACATCTCTCCAAAAAGCTTACTGACGAGCTGAGAACGTGACAAAGTTATGATGTGGCTGCTTCATGTTATTAATTATTTTTTCCTACTTTCTGAGGAAACAAGCAGCGTTATGACAGTGGTGATCGGTATTTTCTCTGGAAGGCTTGTGTTTGTGTGGGTTTTTCTTCTTCTGATGAATGGTGAAATTCAGGCAGCGTTCACTGGGATTCCTCTGAAGTTCAGAGCAGTTGGTCCGTTGCATAACACTAAACACAGCGCTTCCTGTGGAGTAAATGAACAAAACACACCCCCCATTCAGAACGCTCTACATTTTTTGGTACTGATAATGTCAAACTCTGAAACACATGTAACTCCCACAAATAGATTAAAAATAATTGAATGGATTGTTGTTGTTGTTGTTGTTGTTGTTTTTTTTAAGGGACTAATGATTTTCTGTTCTGACAAAGAAGATTCATTCAATAATCTTCTGATGTCTGATTCTCACTGCAACGCTTAAACTGTTTATCATCATAATATTCAGCTGCTGTTTTCTCATGCTGTGATCTCTGTCCCTGCGGCTCTCTGACGTGGGAGCCACGGTTTACGCAGGATGTTCGGCCGTCACATTCACAGTGCTTTTGTGCAGCCTAGTGGTGCAGTAAGATGGCTGAAGACAAACAGTCGGTCAGAGTCCTGCAGGGTCTGTCTGCATCTTCATTTTCTTTCATTCAGGCTGCAGCTGAACGCTGGGTCTCCCATTTGCTGTGTTATGCAATAACCATATTTGTTTTGAATGTCTGTAATGCAGAATTTAAAAAATGTATGAATGTATGCACACAATTTTTCATACCCTTCCAGTGGAAACTATGTATCTCCAATGCTGATGATTTTGATTCTGAATGTTTGGATGTTTTGAATTAACTGAAGGATATAGTGTCCCTTTAAGCATTGGGAATATTCTCCTGCTTTTTCAGCTAAATAAATGATTAAAACCCTCTTAGATTAGCTGGAAAATGTATTGTCACTAAACTGAAAACAGGCCTGTTTTTCTCACCACTAGCTGCCCTACAACCATATGGTGACTTCATACAGTAGCAGTGTTTGCCAAACTTTTTTCCTGGGGACCCACTTTTTAAAGATGACAAACCATCATGACCCAAGTTACGATCAGCCTTTCAGTTCATTTGTGCATAAATGAGCTTTTCTGACCCTTTTTCTGCATCGCCTTGAATCATCTCAACACCGTATTAAAAACAAATACATGTTATACTTTAGAAATAAAGAAAGATGTTAATTTAGGCGCAGTTAACAGGATGTTTCATGTTTCATAAGGAAATGTTTATCTTACTAAATAAATTAGACAAAAGAAGTGCATTTAGGCAGAAAAAAATAACAGATACATTTTAGATGCTGCAGATATAAAGCTTAAATTTGCAGAATTTCCTCCAATGTGTTTTATTTTTGGGTGGACCCAAATAAAATCTCCTGTGACCCATCTGTGGATCCCAACCCAGGCTTTGGGAATGACTGCCTTATAGAATATATGATGCATTCCTGTATTAAAGTACCTAACAGTATATAAAGTAGTTAAAATGGGCTCAACCTTAAACATGTACAGCAGTAAAATGCAACATACACGTTGACACAACAGTCATGTTAGTTCAAAAACAAATAGTAAAACACCATTTTACTGCTTGACAAGTACTTGTACTTTTGACGCCTTGGGTACATTTTGTTGATAACCCATACTTTTACTTAGTGGAGAATTTTCACAGCCGACATTTTACTAAGTAAAGGATCAGAATAGTTTTCCCACCAAAGTATTTATGCACAGGTTGAGTTAATCTTAGTGACCAGCTGCTAGTATTGGTAGAATTACAGTGTAAAATAAAATCATGGACATTGGAGCGTCAGCGCAGTAACATCAGAGTGTACCGCAGCATGTTGATCAGACGTCTGTGAGTGAGCTGCTTCAAAACAAACACAGGCAGTTAGTGGAGACAGAAGAGAATCAGTGTCTCATGGATCATTTCCAGGCCTCTTGTGCCTCCTAGTGGCTGGTGTGGTCTTGTGTTGTACCTCTGTGATGTGGTTCGGAACAGTGATGTCACCCTATAGAGGAATATGTTTTAGTGATTTATTAAATTTATTAAATTGCAGGAGTTGGATAGTTGGATAGTAAATGCTGTCTTCATTCATTTTATTTGTTTTAAGCACAGATTGTTTATTTATAAAAGTTAGTGGTTTTAACACACTGAAGGTCTAGTGTGTAAGATTTACAAGGATTTATTGACAGAATATGTCAGAACTGGAATATAATATTCATAAGCATGGTTTCATAAACGTTTAATCACCTGAAAATAATATTAGTACATATTTTTTGTAATAAAATAGGATGAGATGTTTATATCTACAGATAGTGCAGGGCCTCTTCCATCTAGTCTGCCTTGTTGCACCTCCATGTTTTGCAGCCACCATAAGTTTTCTTACACGTGTGGAAGGGGAGGGTGAGGTGTAATGTCTGCAATCTGCAAGCTCACTGCTGGATGCCCCTAAATCATACACACCATACTTTAAAAGCAACAGGCTTTCTTTAGTAAGTGGTAGAAGAAAATTGTGTCTTTTGAACATTATGAATAGTTGGATTAAATATCAGGTTTCATGATTTTATGGTTTTATTCCTATTATTACCTTTGTATTCTGATAGTATATAATGTCCTTCACCTACCATTAACAGTCGTGCACAGTAAAGAATATATTTTAATATTTTTACACTGGTCGGTATGTCAGAAATAACTTAAAATTGAAAATTTGACATTCATCAGAAATGTGTTTAGCTGATCATCAGGACCACTAACAGTTTTTGTCCTCTAGGTGGCAGCATCTCTTTCAGTACGACACTGTGATAAACCAGCTGGGATGGAGTCTGTGTCACTGCCTCCCACTGTCACGGCGCCATCAACAAAATGGCTTTATCATCATGTTCCCTCTGAAAATAAAAGTTCAACAGCTTTGGGGACGAGAGAAAGTACACTGTGTTTATCAGTTAAATGCATTAACTTCCCTTTTATATTTGAACTGAATAATGTTAAAACCAAGCACACATAAATTGTACATGACAGATATGTAGCTTTATCAGAAAAAATACACACAGCCTTTTTATTTTGGAGACCACAGCGTGATATATTGATACCGATACTGTTTATGTATTTCAAATACATTCAAATACAACCTCAATTCCAAAAAAAAGGTGGGACATTTTATAAAACGTGTTCCGAAAAAGTTGGGACAGGAGCAACAAAAGACTTAGAAAGTTGTGGAACGCTCAAAAACTGCTGCCGTCCAGGTGACGTCTTTTTCAGAGACGTCCACACTTATTTCAGCAAGACGATGCCAAGACACATTGTGCAGATGTTACAACATCACAGCTTCATAGTCAAAGAGTTCAGGTACTAGACTGACCCGCCTGCAGTCCAGACCTGTCTCCCAGTGAAATTATTCATTATTATCATTATGAAGCACAAAATACGACAACAGAGACCCCGAACTGTTGAGCACCTGAAGTTGTATATCTTTTATATAAAAGAAAAGATTTTTTTTTCCAGACTTTACTGACAAAACACATGGACACAGCTAATGTTTAGTCCCTGTTGATGTGTCAGCCATGTGGAGCTGCAGTCTAAACCAGATTATTTGTAGTTACAGTGCGTCCTTAATGAGTCAGAGGGAGCAACATCTTCATTATCACTGAGTTTCTCACCGCAGTGGTTTCGTACAACTTGGGAGGTCGAGCCTCTAAGCCATTTTTCACGAGCTGCGATCACTTGAGAAGAATATCTCATGTGGTGGTGCTGTGGTCTGTTAGAGAAGAAAAAAAAAAACAAAAAAACCCTGTAACTCTCCCCACAAGACTGCTTTGATCACTCAGACATCATGTGATCTTTGACAGATTTACAGCACTTGCAGACCGCCGGAGGAAGTCTGATACGCGGTGTGTTGACTAATGTGACACCTGAAGACAGAGAGCTGTGGCTGTCAGCTTTTAAAATAGGATGCTTATTTTTTTTCTAATAAGAAGTTATAAAACTGTAGCTGCACACGCTATCCTGTTACAGGAGACAATACACTGTAAAAATAGACTCTTTGTTTTAACTTAAAAATGTGGACTGGCTTAAAGTTTTAAGTTGACTGAGTTTGAAAGTTTACTTTATTTTCATTTCTTACGATATTAAGTTGAACCAACCAGAGTTTTTTCACACTGAAGAATATTTATAATATGAAACATTTGAATTTAATTTTTAACGTAACTTTTATTTAACTAATGCAATACTAACCTTCATCATGATTTACTGTGAAAACAAATAACGATGAATTCTCTTTTTCTTATCGTTTTCAACATATACTGTATGTTTTGCTTAAAGCGACATTCCACTTTCCAGGATTAACCCACGTATTATATACTCACCACCCTGTGGATGTGATGGTAGATGAAAATCTTCAATTTCCAAAACAGTCCTGGAGTTTTAGGAGGAACAGGATAGCAGCCTCGTCCAGTACAATGGCTGTGACTTGTGACCACCGATAAAAC
>JAJHUR010091933.1:0-36279 GCA_027495735.1 Lutjanus campechanus | reverse complement strand
GAGAATGGTGACCCTGGACTGGTGTCTCACCTTTTTTGGAATGTGTTGCAGGCATCAAATTCAGAATGAGTGTATCTTTACATAAAAATAACAGTAAAATCACTTTTTTGTACTGTATTCACTTGAATACAGGCTGAAAGGTATTTTCAAATCATTACATTACGTTTTTATTGACGTTTTACACATCCGACTTTTTTGAAGTCGGGTTTATGTCTTGATTGTTTTCTTTAATCTTGTTTTGGTAACACAATTCTTCTCTTTTTCAGGCCCACCTCATGAGAACTACCAGGCACTTTGGTTTGAGCGCTGCGAGGACCGGATCACAGGCGAGGCAGTCCATATCTATAAGGGAGGCTACTGGGAAGCAAAGGAGCGCGGCAGCTGGGAAGGATGCCCGGACATATTTTGACCTCGGCATTGACTGCGAAGTGCCCCGAAGAGACTGATCCATCGAAGCTGCCTGGTAGACAGCTGCCACAAAGGCCGGCTTGTCCCCCCCTCCCCACACTTGGACGGCCGCCTCCCTCCAGTGGCTCTCTGTTCTAAGAGATCTCCAGGACGGCGGGCACTGCTGTCCGATCCAGAGGGGGAGCAGGGTTTTTTCCTCTGGCCTCCTTCATCCCATTTTGGTTCCTGTCTTCTTGAGTCCCCCTTGTTGCTGTCTCGCACATCTGAGAGCACTGGAATAAAAATGTTTGCTTCGACTCTTGTCAGGCTGAGCATTAAGGGGGGAGAGGAAATGAAATGGGCAGTGCTTCCAAATCTACAGTAGATCATTGTTTTAGTCTCTCTGCTCGCGTCTGTTCAGTCTCTCAGATGAGGAGCAGAAGAGGTTTTCGTGCTGATAACACCCTGTGAGGTAATGTAGTGTACCTATTGTCATCCACAGCATTGTGTGCTTTGGTAATAACTCTAAAAAAGAGGGGTAAGACCTGGTTAATATATACATTTATATATAAATATGATTTAAAAATAATTTCATTAAAATGTCGACTGGTGGCCTTCAACACGTTAGCGAGGATTTCTTGTTTATCTCTCTGATTTAGTGTCTTAATGTAATGAAGTGAAGGTTCTTAGTGTGCTTGTGTGTATGACTGCATATCTGCTCTTCCATCACTTTAAAACACTGCCACCGTGCAGTATACTGTGTTTAAAAAAAAAAGAAAAGAAAAAAGAAATGATTGTCCAAAATACTGGCTGAACCTCCACACTGTCATGTTTTATAGGTAGACTTTTTTTTTTTTCCTTTACAAAGGCCAGATGGAAATTATGATGGTGAAAATTTTGAGGGCCTAAACACTTTTTCTCTTCGCCTTAGAAACGAGCAACCTGCTCTCACTTGTATTTACATCACACCCGAGTGGATATGATGCCGACATTCGTAGCTGGTTTCACGTAAAAACATTCAAAACTTTGAGGAAAGCTGCAAAATGGCAAAACACTTGTTCCAGCGCTGAGAAAAAAAAAAAATCTCACGTTAGTACAGTTTTATTCAGTAACACTTAACGAAATGACCCGTTTTCACAGGATTGGAACCGTGTGTAGCTGTTTTGCAGAGAAATCGAATGACAAAAAAAAAAGAAGAAAAAAAAGCGTGGGTGTGATTTTTGTGTTGACGCCGAATAAAGAGCAAAGACAACAAACAAAAGTAAATGCAGTGATGAAAATGAACGTCACACCCTCGTGTATCTGCTGAAGAGTTCATACATATGCAAGGACATTTTGACACCAAAAACATGGGATATGTGTGTGTGTGTGTGTGTGTGCGTGTGTGCGCGCGTGCGTGTGTGAATTTCATAATTTTGTTTGTAAGTGTACTTAAAAATGAAGAATAAAGAAGCAAAGAAGCATTGCAAATAACTATGATTTTATAAATGTATAGAAATTCATATTATAGTATTGATAACTGTAAGGTAGTTTCTTTTTTTTCTTGTATTTTTGGTTCCTCTCATATTATTGGAAGAGGACCGTCTTCACTTTCAGAAAAAAAAGGGAGTTTCCATACTTATCTGAGGAGACATGACATTGTTCAGTATTTTGTATTAACAAAGAAAAAGAATCTGTAATAAACAAATGCTGTGATGTCAAACAAATAGCTTTTCATCCTGTTCTTTAATTTAATTTGGGTCCAACTCTGCTGTTAGTTATTAATTAGGTAACACGATTAAAGATTTGCCAAATCAGTTCTTTGGGAATTTCTGTCCTCATGTTCTTAGTAGGAGCTTTGGATGGGACGACGTATGTTGTCAATAAAAATATAAAAACCAATGAAAATGTGCTGTTGTTAATTTGTGGTCCAGTTCATTTTTAAAATATACTTATAGTTGATCTTAACTCCACAAACACTGTCTTTGCATTTTCACAGACTAAGAAAAAAAAAGCACATCATGTGTACTGGTGATTTGATTTGTGCCAGAGCTCTTGGCTAAATTGCAAAAGCTACCATTAAAAAACTTCATACATTTAGTATAATCGTAAGGTCAAATTTCAAACAAAACAGGTGCCTGCACAGAGGCCAAAGGATACTAAAAGACAATAACTGACCCCAGCTTGTTTACCTGCTGCCATCTGGCAGGAGATACAGGAGTATCTGCTGCCTCCTCCGGCTGTCTGAGACTTTTTAATTCATCCTCTTCACTCCACCATGCCAAAGTGCTGGTTTTATTTTTATGATTTATCTATTCAACCATTCTACTTACTTTTAGTTTATAAATGTTATATATAATGTTTTTGTACAAAAAGAAAAGGGAAATAAATCTTGTCATACAACCCGGTGTTGTATAATGATAATAAAATCTACCTTGTACTTTGTGCTGAGTGCTAATTAGCAAATGCTAGCATGCTAACACACTTAACTATGATAGTGAACATGGTAAACCTTAAACCTGTTGTCTTGATCGCAGCTCCTTTGCAAACAAGATTAAGGCATTTTTTTAATCATGTCTGTACATGTAAAAAAGAAAGAAAGAAAGAAGGAAGGAAGGAAGGAAGGAAGGAAAACCCACTAATAAACACATATCAGTGATAGTAAACACTGATACTAGCATACTATTATTAGCATTTAGCTTAAAGTGCTGCTGTGCATGAACATGGCTGTAGACTTCTCATTTACTGTAAAATCTCCTGTTAAGTATCTTGGTCACAATTTCTTAAAAAAGTTAAAGTCATCTCTCTTAAAATGTTTTTATATGTTAAAAAAAATATATATATATATAATAATAATAATAATAATAATAATAATAATAATATCAGCTGATAAACATGTATCATTGTTGGTATTTGCCTTTAAAATACAGTATAGAGCTTTTTCGCAGCAGCCATATTGATGTGAAATAGAGCAAATGCAGGTATTAATAACAATAGTGAACCATCATGCAAAAATAAAAAAAAATAAAAAAATTATTATTGACATAAAAAGGTCTTGGTCAGGCTATATAGTTAAAGGCAGCTAACAAATATACAGTATATATACAGAATTTTTAAACAAAGTAAATGTAAAAATACAATAAAAGAAATAAAACATGCTAAACATAGAAATTATGTATTTAAAATGCCACTTGTCAATAAAATAAAGAAAATGTACTTGCCAGACAGAAACATGGGCATTAAGACAAGATTTGACCTGCTATTTTATCTTTTTCTTTTGCAGTCAGCCTCCTTGTATTTACAGTGACGGACTGAATCTGTGTTCTCTTTAAATCAGCTGGTTCTCTTGTTATTTTTCCTGCGAGAAGAGCTGTTTCTTTCACTGTACACACCACAGGCGCCTCTCCTGCTGTGTCATGCCAGCAGATTTATTTTCAGCCAATTTTCTGAAAGGCAGACTGGAACCTACCATCCTATACATGGGGCAGAGAGAGAAACGGGGAGTTGGGGAAAGTTGGGGAGGGGCTTGCAGCTCAGCGGACCTCACAGCTGTTGGGACCAAAAGGGAGCGACCAACACGCCGCGTCACACTCAGGACACACCCTGCCTATGATACAGTGTAGTACAGTGCAGTGCAGTGGACAAGAGGTGGTAGAGAGACGGTGAGAGTTTGCATAACAGGCAGCTACAGCCTGTACAGAGGGAGGGATGGGAATGCTGAATCAGTAAAACTGCATGAAAGCCTGGGAGAGGGTGGAAGAGGGTAAACGGCAGGGGGAGAGGGAAGAGAAAGGTAACGGCTTGGGTAAGATGTACAGTATGATGCTTCGTCATTCATTTCATCTCTTATTTGTGAATGCGGAGCTGACAGTTCGCCCTGTTTTACCTCAAGATATCCTCAGTTAAGAGACTTTATACAGACTTAATCTCAGTGCTGCTTCAGGGCAGAGTACATTTGTAGGGTTTAAAGCCGGAACTGCCCCTTTACAGTTTTCAGCAAGCCAGAAAATACGAGGTAAGGTTTCACAAATCAGTATCTCTGCTTTGTGTTGCAGTGTTGTCTTCAATGTACCCGGTCACATCAACACTGGGGAAACTGATTCCTCCCACTGAGTGAAATACTGAATAAAAAGAGATACAAGTAGTGTATAAACAGAGGAAATGCAACTTAGTCTGTGCATGTGCTGCTCAAATCTGGATGCATAATAGACAGTAATATATGAAGACTAAAAAAAAAAGATATTTTGGTTGCATACGCCTTCATATTCTTGCACTTTTTCCCACTGTATCTGTGCTTGCTCCCAGTCAGATGGAAGTAGACAAGGTGGTGTGCTTGCCAAGGTTGTCCCGGGTCGCTGTGTGCGGCGGTACCCATGGCAACGAGCTGTCTGGGGTGTACTTGGTGAGAGAGCTTCTGAAGGCGGACAAGAACGTGATGGAGAAGGAGAAGAAGGAGGAGGAGGAGGAGGAGGCGGAAAAGCCTCTGACAGTGCTGAAGGTGCTGTCAAACCCGTGGGCCATGCAGCAGTGTCGCAGATACATCAAGACAGACCTGAACCGCTGCTTCACCCACGCCACCCTCAAGTAAGGCAGCTTTGAGAAGGCGATGATGCTCGTGGTAAAAGTTCTTGGGCTGCATTACAGAAACTTTCAATCCTAAGTGTCAAGTTCAGATAGGAAGAGTCTAAAATAAGAATTTTCTTAATTTGGTTTTACAAAAGCAAACCCTAACTAACTTTAGGAATCCTCTTGTATTTGCCTCATCCAGTCTCAGGTTGCCTAGCAACCAACCCTGTATTTCTCATCTGGTTGAGCTCAACAACTGTGTGACTGTTGTTGTTTTATCACTGAGAAACTCATTTAAACGTACAAAAAATGGAGCAAAACAGCAAGAGCTTTTTTTGGTAACATCCATGGAGAAATCCAAAGATGTTCTTTTTGATAAATTTACAATAAAGCTAACTTGGAAGATAAAAGAGAGAGAGAGAGCGGGCTACGATAGCAGACGCTGTCTCCGTCATATCTGGCATCTATTCTGAAGAAGCAATTATAGAGCAGCCATATGGACTAAACAAGTTAGCTAACACTATCGATAGTTGCTGTTAGCGAACACTACCATTAGCTCCCATTAGCCACTACTACAGGTGGATAATTGAAATGTAGGACAGCTTAACGGTTACCCTAAAGTTAGTAAATTAGATTTTAAGGTCATTACAGAAAAAATGTTCACCTAAATTTCCATGATAGGAAAAATCCTATCACAGACGCATTTCCTAAACTCATGGCTGTGTCCTATCCTATCTCGTAGGAAATCCTAACTAGAGCTGTACACTTGATTCTTCAATCGGTACTCGTCCTTTCATGCCCGTATCTGTGTTTAAAATGTGTACAGATACCTGCCTGTATCAACAACAGCTGTCTCACTCCACTCGTCACTGGCTAGCTTGTGAATGAGCAAGAAAAGTTTTCTTTGGTAGTTTTCTTGCCAATTATCGATCCATGATATTAATTTTTTGTAAGATTATTTTGTTTGTTTTTTTTGCCTTTATTCAATTGGGACAGCTGAAAATATGACAGGAAACGGAGTAGAGAAAGAGGGGACGACATGCAGCAACTGGGTGGCAGGTGGGAGTTGAACTGGCGGTCGCTGCAGAGTGCTAACGGCCTCGGAGTACACAGGGCCCACGCTCCACCAAACGAGCTACACATCGATCGAATTCAAATTAATCGTCTTGTTCATGTTGGTTTGAGTAGCCTTTCAATCGTAATATTTTGTGTTCATATTGTTTCCCATCAACATGGTCATTTCCGTACAGACTAACGACAGTGGTGCTGCCGTGTCTGACAGTTATTCTGGACGAGGTCTATGCCACTCTAAGTTAGGATTCCTAATTTAGGACATTCTTCAGTTAGGACATTTCTGTTATAGCTAAATTCTTATCCGAATTTAAGATACGGTGTTCTGTTAAATGCAGTTAGGAAACGTGTTTCTGTAATACCAGAAATCCTAAATGTCTTCCTAAACTGAGATCAGAGGATTTCAGACTTAGGAAGTTTCTGTCATGAGGCCCCTTGTGTGATAAACATTTCCTGTCTCATGTCAGGATAGTAACTGTTCATCTGTAATGGCTTTTTTCCTAAATCAGGTCCTAACCCTAACTACCATGGTTACCAAACAGTTAAGATAGCATCTGTAAGTTAGGACGTTTCTGTAATACGGCCCCGGATGATGCTGAGTTGTGATCAGATTGTTTCTCCGTCTCCCAGTGGTCCCATATCAGATGAGACCCCCTATGAGATTCTCAGATCTCGAGAACTGAACGCCATGCTGGGTCCCAAAGGAAGTTCCGACGCTGTGGATCTTATTTGCGACCTCCACAACACCACGGCCAACATGGGCCTGTGCCTCATCACGTACTCTGACAGTGACTGGATCTGCCTGCACACATTCAGACACCTGCAGGTAAGCACAAAGGTTTTACTACACACACTGTAAAAATAAACTAACTGGTTTTAATTTAAACAGGTTAGTGTCCAGGCTGCATTAGCATTTTATTTTGAGAGGAAAAAATAAACTTTTCTTGTCAAAAATTAACTTCATATTGATTCAGTTGTACTTGTGCTACTTTGTTCCAGCATTTGCACAAGGACAATATGTGAAACTGCTCCCGGTGAATTTATTACATTTTAATCATTTAATACTAACCCCATCATGGTTAAAAATGCATTGTTACTTTCACGTGTTAGAGCAAATTTTCATTATATATCTTTTCTTCAAACTTTAAAAACAGAAGGGCTTTAACTGTCAAACATGCTGAATGCTGGGAAGCCTCATATGCTGATTATTTTCTTCAGAAACTTAATTTAATAAGTTGATTGAACTAATTAAATTAAGTTTCTAAAGAAACATTTATTCAACTCATCATTTCAAGTCAAAAAACTTCATTTCAAGTTAGAGAAACTCATGTTTATAAGTTCTGAAAATAAAAAACAGAATTTTTAAGTTAAATTACTTTAATAAATAATATGTTTATAAGTTAATAAGAAGAGTTAATGAGAGTATGATTTCTTACTGTTCACTGCAGAAAACTTAATCAACTCACTCTGAGAAACTTTCAAGAATCTGCTACACTGAAATCGAGCAAAAAATAGACCTTTCTCACAGCAGCCATATTGATATTATGGCTATTATTGAAAAAGTAGTGGAGTAAATACAGGTGTTACCAATGATACTAATTAAGGTCCCGTTCCATTTAGTGTAGCAGAACCTCTCCAGAGTGCACAATAGCAGCACCCTCACTCTGTTTGACCTGAAGGGAACAAGACTTTAATCAGTATCATTGGTAACAGCTGTGTTTAACCTACTACTTCATGTCACAGTGGCTGCTGTGAAAACGGTCTGTTGAGGTTGGTAAAAAGAAAACTAAAGTTGAGTCTGACGTGTCACTTTCAGAGGAATATGCCAGACGTACCGATGAGGTACATCCATTTTGATGTCAGCAAAAAAGAATCATATTCCCTTGATTCAGTGGGAAAACATGGCTTTGGTAAGTTTTTTTAAATTTTTTTATTTCTATTGTAACATCATCTTATCAAAAGCATTTGAATACGGGATAACGTGTAATATTTGTCATCTCAAATCCGCTTTTTGCAGCCATGGAGGTCGGCCCCCAGCCCCACGGTGTGGTGAGGTCAAACATCTACACAGCGATGAAATTTGGTGTGCAGCACATGCTCGACTGGGTCCGTTTATTCAACTCAGGTGCAATTAAACGCAGGTTACCAATTGAGTATTTCTGCTTTGCGTCACAACTCCAAAAGTCTTACAAACACTGTGTATCTTTTAAGCCCTTTGTCGTTTTGTTTTCAGCCCTCTTCCGCTTATTCTGCTTTTGTTTTCAGGTACTATTTTTGAAGGAGGATTTGTGGATGTGTTCACCTTGGTCAAACACATAGACTACCCGAGAGACAGTGAGACTCACAACATAACAGCAGCCATTCATCCTCAACTCCAGGTACAGTCTGAAACATATTTGCCTTTTGTTGAATTTAAATGCTACTGAGCTCAGCCATTTAAGTTTGAATAAACAAGACTAACCAAAAACCGAGAATAGCAAGACCAATACACATTACCAAACAAAAAAGTTGAAGATGGCTTTTGTGATACAATTAAAGGCCCTTTTATCTGAAGAAAAAGCATTAATCTTTGTTTAAAGGTGTGTTCACTCTGCAAGGATGAATCATGTGTATGTGTGGGCATGGTGGCATATTCATAATAGCACATTAAAAGATGTACAAGATTAGTGTTCACGGGACAGGGTGGGGCCTCCTCCCGTAAAATGGCTCCCATACCTGAGCACAATCATGAAACCACATGATGTCCACGCCGTGATTTACTTTCTATTTTAAATAGTGCACTATAATTAACAGCTGAGGGTTTAAAATATGAGTTGATGGCGTCTAGTAAATCTCCAAGATACTCCACTGCATGACTCATCAAATCTTTTTTCAGCGACACTATTTTACATGTCTATTATATCTGAACAATAATAGAGGAATAATTAGAAATAGAATTAGAATAATTACATTTAGAAAAAAATAAGTCTGTAATTTGGCATTAATTGCAGAGAAAACAGTGTTCAGTTTCTACACTTTCACCTGATTAATTCCAATTAACTGCTCACGTATCTGACCGAGTCTTTCAGTCATTACATAGCAGGTGAGCTGAACAAAAAAAAAAAAAAAAAAAAAAAAAAATTTATTTACAGACAAGCATACCATTCAACATATATGGAGAGTTTCTATGTTTGTAATAATAAATGAAAATTTACTGGGGTTTAAATCGGGTTTTCTAGAAAAGTCAACTACATAGTTCTTCTGAGGACACGTAAAATTAAGTCTTGCTTTCGTTTCTGTTCAACTGCACTGAGTGAGTTAAAGTATTCAGTAATAGCACCTGATAATTGCTTTGACTGGCATGAACAACAGCCTTACCTTAAATAACTGGCATTGTGAATTTCATACTGTTACTGTAACTGTTGCCAAACAGGAAAGGCCTTGCTACACTAAATGGAACGGGACCATAATTAATATCACTGGTAAAACTGTGTTTACTATGGTCAAGCACATAATTATCCACACAGGCTGAAACATTTGCCTCTTGTCCAATTTAAATGCTGCTGAGCTCAGTTATTTAAGTTTAAAAGACACTGAACCATCAAGACAAATTAGCAATATGATGAAAAACTACCAAACAATAAAGCGCAGGACAATTTTGATGACATAACTAAAGACAGTTTGTCCAAAGAAAAACAATCAACCTTTGTCTAAAGGTGTTGTGGACTCTGAGAGGATGACTAATGTCTGTGTGAGTGAGTGCAGTGACATACTCACTATAGAATATTAAATCCCATTAATGTTGCCGACACAGGGTGGGGCCTCCTCCTGTGAAATGGCTTCATACCAAAGTGCAATCATGCAACAGAACAAACACCGTGAGTTGAAGAACCAGAAACTCCACTGCATAGACATATAGAAACTAGAATTCAATTAGAATAGAATTAGAGTAATTCGAAATAGAAATGATAAAAGAGTAATTTTCTATTACTTACAAAGAAAATAAAGTATTCAGTTTCTATACTTTAAATTAATTAATTCCAATCGAGTGCTGACGTCTTTCAGTCATTGCACAGCAGGTCAGCTGAACATACAAAAATGTGAAATTTATTTACAGACAAATGACTATTAAAGATAGATGAAAAGTTTCTATTGTTTACATTAACAAATCAGTATTTATTGGGGTTTAAATTGAGCTTTTCTTTCAAGGAAAGTCTGATTTTCCCTGTCACTGGTACATCACATAGTTCTTTTGAGGAATTACGCGCAGATTACGGACACATAAAACTTACTCTCTTTTCTGTTCTCCAAAATTCAAATGTCCAAAAGACTGTACGACATGTTATTGGAAGTGTAGGGCAGCCACATCGCAGAAACTTCCTCCTCAGCTGTTTGGTATTTTTAAGCAATCACCATAGCACATGAAAATCGAACATGACTCAGGCCGAAATCATGGAATACAACAGAATAAGACAAGACATGTGACGGAGTGATAACACGATACGCAGCAAATATGATAACATCAGCAGTAAACAGGAATAACAACTGCACTGAGTTAGAAGTATTCAGTAATAGCACCTGATAATTGCTTTGACTGGCATGAACAACAGCCTTACCATAAATAACTGGCATTGTGAATTTCATACTGTTACTGTAACTGATGGCAAACAGGAAAGGCCCTGCTACACTAAATGGAACGGGACCATAATTAATATCAAAGTACCGAACAATAAAGTGCTGGACAATTTTGATGACATAACTAAAGGCCATTTGTCCAAAGAAAAATACTCAACCTTTGTCTAAAGGTGTTGTGGACTCTGGGAGGATGAATCATGTCTGTGTGAGTGACATACTCACTACTACATCCCATTAATGTTCACGACACAGGGTGGGGCCTCCTCCTGTAAAATGGCTTCATACCAAAGTGCAGTCATGCAACTGAATTGGAGTAATTCGAATTAGAAATGTTGAATTTTGTGTTAATTGCAAAGAAAATAAAGTGTTCAGTTTCTACACTATCAATTAATTAATTCCAATTGAGTGTTGACGTCTTTCAGTCATTGCACAAATCAGCTGAACATACAAAAATGTGAAATTTATTTACAGACAAACGTACTATTAAACATAGATGAAGAGTTTCTATTGTTTACATTAATAAATTAGTATTTCTTGGGGTTTAAATTGAGCTTTTCTTTCAAGGAAAGTCAGATTTCTCCCGTCATTGTCACATAGTTCTTTCGAGGAATTATGTGCAAATTACGGACACATAAAATGAAGTCTAACTGTTTTTTCTGTCGTCCAAAGTTCAAATGTCCAAATGATGGTGCAGGATGCGGTGGACACTCTCTGTCTTTTATCTTCCGAGTTAGCGTTGTACATTTCTCTACAGATGTTACCGACAGAAAAATAGGCCCTGTTGCAAGGTAACAGAAATAAAAGTTGATTAACAATGTTGAATTGAGCATTTAGGATTCCCAACCTAAAATAAGATAGGATGAAGGATGAAACAATAACAAAAGATGTGGTTGCCGTTCAAGAAATTACGTATTTTTCTGTTTGAATATTGTTAGAAACATTTGGGATAATGTAAGTACACAACTCACCAAAAATATATATACAAACTGTATGTCTAGCATTTTGAGACATCTTAATTCAGAAATGTTATATATTACAGCTGTAACTTAAGACTTGAGTATGAAGAAGGTGCATTCATGTTACTTTGTAAAAATCTGTATGGTTTTGTTATAAATAGAAATTTACAGGATGAATGGAATAAGAAAATTGATGTGAGGGGTGATCAGGCTGCACGTACGTCAGCTATAAACAGGAAGAGCAACACTGAGTTATTTGATAATAGTGCATTGTAGCAGTGTATAGTGACATTGTTAATTATACCATGCAGTTCCTGTTCTGTCACTCAAGTGCGAACTGAGATCTGTGGCCATTTAATGGTTATTGTAATTCGACTACTCGTAACTACGGTCTCCATGAAGCAACATGAGCGCAGCACGAGCAACAAGATTCCAAGAAGTTACTAAACAGTATCATGTAACTCACTTAAAACCACAATATTGTTGTTATTTGATATGAGAACATATCACATTTCTCACGGAGCTCTCTCACTGAACTAACCAATTAATGACTTCAAATTACTTGACAATAAAGTACAAGACAGCTTTTGTGACATAACTTAAGACTAATCAACCTTTGTATAAAGGTGCTTTATATTCAGCAGGGGTGATCATGTGTGATAATAGCAAAGTATTCACCGTAGGATATTAAGCCATATTAGTGTTCACAGGACAGGGTGGGGCCTCCTTGTGTAAAATGGCTTCATACCAAAGTGCAATCCTGAAACCAAATGACGTTCACGGTGTGATTTACATACTAGACAGAGTTGATGACAAAAAATAAATTGCTATTCTCTTTTCTATTGTCCAAAATTCAGATGTCCAGATGATGGTGCAACATACACTATTATTGATAATGTAGTTTAGCAATATTACAGAAACTTAACTTAAACTTGCAGATCTTAACTGTTTGGTAACCATGGTAATAAGGCTTATTAGGGCCTGACTAAAATAAAAAACTGTTCCTCAATCAGTGTTCCAGTCCTGACTCAAAATAGAAAAACACAAGCAACCTAATCTCCCCAAATCACAATAAACTCACCCAACTTTAAGGTAACCATTAAGCTTTCCTAACTTTCACTTTTTCACCCGTAGAGGTAACTAATTTACTAACTAGCTAATGGTATGGTTAGTTAATTTGTTTAATCCATATCAACCTCTTTTATTGCTTTTACACAATGGATGTCGGACACAGCGAAGACTCTGTCTACCGTACCTCTTTCTTTTAATCATTTAGCAGTTTTTGTGACCACAGCTCCAACAACTGCAGTATACAGCTTCTGGACTTATTGTTTGCTGTCCAGCTGCTTTAAAACTTAATAGAAGGGTAAGCACAGGTGTTATCAATCATACCAATTAAGGTACCATTCCACTCAGGTCAAACAGAGTCAGGGAGCCACTGTTGTGCATGTGGGCTCAATAGAAAGGCTCAGCTACACTAAATGGAACGTGACATTAACTAGCATCATTGGTTAAACACAGACTATCCAAGAGACGGTGAGACTCACAACGTCACAGCAGCCATTCGTCCTCAACTCCAGGTGCAGTCTGAAACGTATTTGCCTTTTGTCGGATTTAAATGCTACTGAGCTCAGTCATGAAGTTTGAAAAAACAAGGGACCAAAACAAGAATAATGAGACCAATCAACCAAATGACTACAAATTACCAAACAATAAAGTACAAGACAGCTTTTGTGACCTACGTTAAAGCCTTTTGTCCAAAGAAAAAAAAAAAAGTAACCTTTGTATAAAGGTGCTTTATACTCTGCAGGGATGAATCATATGTATTTGTGAGAATAGCAACATATTCACTATAGGATATTAAACCATATTAGTGTTAGTGTTCACAACACAGGGTGGGGCCTCTTCCTGTAAAATGGCTTCATACCAAAGTACAATCATGAAACCAGTTGTCATCCACGGCATGATTTACATACCAGACAGAGTTAATGGCGTCTGATAAATCCTTTGCATCCAGAAGCTCCACTGGACAGAAATAGAGCAATTAGAATTACATTAAATTAGAATAGAATTAGAGTAATTAGAAGTTGAAAACATGAGAGTAATTTTGTATTAATTACAGAGAAAATAAATGTTCAGTCTCTACACTTGGAATTAATTAATTCCAATTAAATGCTAGCGCATTTCAGTCATTGTACAGCAGATCAGCTGGACATACAAAAATGTGAGCTTTACTTATAGACAAGCTTACTATTAAACATTATAATTATTATTTTTTATTGCTTTTACACAATGGATGCCGGACACAGTGAAGACTTTGTCTACCTTTGTCCACCCTCTTTCTTTTATCTCCCAAGTTAATGCTGCTCTAAATTTCCCAAAACAAATATCTTTGGATTTCTCTACAGACGTTACCAACCAAAAAGGTTGGTTGCTAGGTAACATGTTGGATTGATTACATAACCTGAGGTGGGACAGGATGAAGTGAGCTAATGAGGATTCTTAAAGTTAGTTAGGATTTGCTTCTGTAATGTCTTGCTGGGAAAAATCCTATTTTAGACTCTTAAGGCTTGAGATAGAAAGTCTGTACGGCACAATGTGTGGTGGTTCTAATCACACTGCAGGTACCGAATGTGTTAACATCGATAGTGAACAGGAATAGCAACCACACTGAGATGAAAATATTTGATAACCCAACCTTGTCACTGACCGTGACTAGCATGAAAAGCAGCCTTTCCATAAATACCTGCCATGTGCGTGTGCTCATTAAGGTTCATTGTGGGGTCCATTTTTGTTACTTAACAGCTCATAATTTGAGTATGCGCGAGTCAACAAGGCGCCAAAGACATCAATTCACGCGGAGAGAAATACAGTAGCATGTAACTTGCGTAAAAACACGACTTCTACTGAGTCTACGTCTACTGTGATATTACGTGCTTCATTCAAATGTTTATTTTCATTTTATACAAGGACTGATACTGCTGCATTGTTTTTGCAGCTGTACATAATTAAAGCACTTTAAGTTGAAAGGAAAAACTAATTTTACACTGATAAAAAAAATGAAACACATCTGATTTATTATTTAATATTATTTAACATTTTTTTCAAGTTGTCATATTTCTTTGTCTTTTAATATTAAATAACACACTTATAATGGACTTTTATTGAGGTATTATTGGACCTCAAATTTTTGGCATCCCTACTAATTAAGGTACCACTCCTCTGTCAGGATGCTGCTACTTTTGAGCATGCTGGCTCACTGGAAAGGCTTGTTTGGAGCAGGACATTGATTAGTATCATTAGTAACACCTGTGTTTACCCTGTTATTTCATATCAATATGGCTGCTGTGAATAAGTTCTGTTGGTTTACACATTTTACAATCTCACAGGTGTTGCTCAACCTAAGAGTCTGTCCTTCCCCACAGGACCGAGACTTCTGCCTGCTGCACCCAGAAGACCCGCTGTTCCAGACTTTCTCAGGTGAAACACTGAGGTACAAAGGCAAAGAACCTCTTTATCCTTTCTTCATCAATGAATGCGCTTATTACGAGAAGGGCATCGCGCTGTCGCTGGCAAGAAAAAGACGTGTGATGGTTCCTGCAGTCCGAGTGCAGACAGCGGAGGAGGAACAAGCTAACGAAGAGGAGTTAGCATCAGAAGAAGAAGAAGAAGAAGAAGAAGAAGAAGAAGAAGAGGAGGAGGAGGAGTGAGGATGGACTTTTTAAAACACCTGACATGATGAGACTGATGTGACTACGTAATAAATTTTACAAAAATGTAACTTTTATTGGAATGACGGCAGTTGCTTGGAATATGCACGTGTATATTTGCATACACACGCACACACAAAAATATTTAAGTGTACAGTTATTAACCGTTTCAGCTCACAACTGGAGAATGAACAACACATTCATTGCAGATTCACAAAAGCACAGTCATACAGTGACATTTGCGGTTATATGCACGCTACAGTGGCTTCAGGGATATAATCATTTCTTGAATTAAAAGGCTGAATATGCAAAATACAATCTGATTTATCATGAGACCTATCACACATAGTGCATCATTTCACAGACATTCTTTAGTTTTATGAAATAGTGTTACTGGTGGTAATTTTTACATTACTGGACACAGTAAAGCATGAGTTTTAGGATAACTATGGCATTTTTTCTTTTTTAAATGTATTTTTGGGACATTTTACAGCATCAAAAATAGAAATTCACTACTCACCACTACAGCGATATTCAGGATATGTCTGACAATAATTTAAGTGCAAAGGAATACTGTAGCTTATCACAATATGGCCTTTAAATTACATTCATAATGCCTAACAGGGAAACAGTTTCCCTTAAATCCTGTTGAATTGAAATGGTGACAACAAATTAATAGAAAATAAAGGAGCAAATATAAATTAAATAAATAAAAACAAACACAACTGAATTCACAAAAACAATTTATATGAGCATGTAAGGTCAAAAAAACAAAACACAAAGTGGTAAAAACTACTACTATGTTGAAAAAAAGTATGACTTTTTGATATTTTCTACAAAAAAACTAAAAAAATCAGTCAAAACGTTAAAAATATGCTTGAAAATAGCAAAGAAAACAATGCATTGGGTAAACAAACAATGAACAGTCTGACCTTAATAATGGCCATGAATAAATAAATGTCACTTCAAATAAAAAAAAGGTGAACGTAAATGGAACAAAACCTGAAACATATGTACAGTAATAGTCCTCGTCTCTCTCATTGTATTCACCACATTCCCAGACTATGTTTTGAAGCAGCACAAGTAAAAGACCGATTATATAACAGCAACCCTCTGTCAAAATAAATATATAATGGTTTGCGTACATGGTTATTGTTTTGCTGCAGTCAGTGCCACAGAAATACACTCAGGGTGTGTCCTGTACATCTTTACTTCACTGCCAGGTCTTTTTATGAGGGGAACAAAGAGTAGATGTCACCACACCCCATTGTGACTCTGGGTGTGATAAGAGGTGCAAAACCCTTGAAAATCTCAACTGTCAGATGTGAGTGAAAGGTGTGTCCCAGTTCCACGTCACATGCTTCGCATTTCAAAGACAATTCTTGTTTATTTCAGTTTGGATAAATTTGGATCGACTCATGTCGGAGCACACAGACAGCATCCTTATGATCAAATCAATCGAGAAACAAGCTGCAAACAGCAAGTGAAATATTGGTTATTACATATCACTGCACAGGAAAACTACAAGCACAACTACTAAGTGAAATACAGACCTGCCAACACTCCCAGTTTTCCCATGTTTCTCCCATAATTTGCATGGCCCTTGACTTCTTTATTGTTTCACAATAAACCGTGTTAAAACTTCCAATGATTAGTATTACTATTTAAAATTTTAATTATTAGAAAAATCTTGTTTGATTACCGTGTTTTGAAAAACTCAGGGTAAATATTGCCCAGCATCAGCCACAGTTAGGAACACACTCCCAGATGCAGGCGAAGCATGCAAGCTGGGTTTGTTTGCATCAATTAAAAACATCAAAATCACAAAAGGACATGATGCCATTTTAAATTGTTGAGAGGTTTTTGATATAAAACTTGGTCCGACGTCAACCAAGTTGCCAGATTGTCTATGAATCACAATCCACACAATACATACAATTTCAACCCATCTGTCACAGCAACAGCCGACCCACACTGATTCAAGGAGCGTGTGTACAGACAGGCTGCCTTTTGTATTGTTAGTAAATGTAAGTGCAGGACTGTGTTCCACCAAAAACAAATATATATAGCCTACCACCACCTCCCAAACATCTTGTATTTTGCAACCTAAATGAAGGCAGGAATGAAAACAGGCCAAAGTTTGACCTGTTTGATGGGGCTGAGCAGTTAATTGAAATTTTATCAAAATCGCAATGTGACAAACTGCAATGGTATTGGCATCTGGTATTAAAAAAAACCCACACCATAAATACTGCAATTCAATATATACTTTTTCAGAATCTTTCCGCCCTCCTGTTTGAGTAATAATTTAATCTGTTGTCTTAATTTTCTCTAAATAATTTCTAAATAAATTTGACTTACCTGAGGGCTTGTTTAAAACTTGTCTGATACACACAACATAGTGACTGCTTGAGTTTCTTGCTCTGTCAAACTTGCATTGAAGCAAAGCCGCTATATACCAAAAGGACAGCAATTAACTTGAATACCATAATTATCCTTTAATTGTAACAGTGTAAATGCCCTCTATGTTCAGAACCTGGCACGAATGAATCTGTAATATGAAACTGGGACACAGCTAATGCTTTTCAGCTTGGTGTTAAGTTACTCTGAACGAAGCATATGTTGCACTGGACACATCTTTCTGGTTGACCTTTTTCAAACCAATTCCATAACCTCTCGAGAGATAAAAATCAAATCTTTTAATGCAGCAGATAGGGTCGTTACTATAGACTACATGCACTTTAATCCGTCAGAGGGCAAAATGCACAGATTAACCCACATCCTATTCCTCTGAGATCATCATAAAATGCATCTTGGTGTAAGAGTGGGGTTTGAATTGAAACAGGGCAGAGATCCAGAGCTGAATCTCAGTCTATGCCACCCGATAGGCGGTCATGCGGTAGTAGTTCTGACTGTGGCTGCGTGCCGCCCACACCAGCAGCGCGGCGGCCATCATGTGGAGCGGAGAGGAAATGAGGGCCAAGTAGAGGGACCAGCCCAGAGAGCCATCCACCTTATCAGGCAGCATCGACACCCTGTGGAGCAGGTCCATCCCTGCCAGGTAGCAGCACACTGTGGCTAAGGTGCAGAGACCTGCAGGGCACAGGATGAGGTGACATCTTTAGAAGACAAATTTCTGTGCATACACAGACACACAGCAGACATTCTGACTTGTTACAGATGCAAAAGCCCAGGTGTTGCATTTGTGTTATATCCAACTCGGTTTGACTTGGCACGTCAGCCCAGCAAGTCAGGAATACTGCATAATGCATCTCCATTAGAACATGGCTAACCACTTGAAGGTGTGTCTTTTAATTGAAGATAAGCTTAGTTTGAGTCGGGCAGCTGTAAAACAGCGGATAAGCACTAAATTTCCTATATGTTCTCACTATAAAAGTCTCCCGTTATATTATTATTTGATGGCTTTTATTATGAATCAGCAATATCAGGTAATGTTGGGTTTCATCAGCTGTAACTTAAACACTAATTCTATCTGGCAGAGAGCAAACATGAAACACTAAGTGCTGAAAGTACAAACAGTGATGCAGGAGAGAAACTAAACTTCACACAACAGAGATTCAGTTAGAAGCTACAAATGAGGTGAGAACTGAACTGTGTGTTCAGTCTTTTAAAAACATCTTAGTCTCTGCTCTCCTGCACAAACAAGTTGGGTCTCGTAACACGTTTGCTTGAGAAGGAGAAGGGGGTGTGACTGGGGTGCGACTTGGCAAACAGATCACCATGCTTTAAGAGTCAATGGAAGTGCAAATGAGCGTGGCATGGTTTGACTTGTCCCTGCCAAAAGTTCCATGGAAAAGCCCAAATTGTACCTCCTGCCTGGATGGTTAAATATTCCATTGCTTTAGTCTACACAATGCTAAGTTACAGGTGATTCACTGATTCATTAAACCTCAATTAATTGATTTTTTTGGCTGCAGGGGCAGTGTAAAAAGCTGCAGGCATGTGTTATCCCCTTATGAAGTCAATATGGTGATCATGTTAGCAAACAATTGCTTATTGACACATCCAGCAGACAACAAACAAGATCAGCGTTCATTTGGAATCATATTTGTGGCCACCTGATAAATGCAAGTCCAATATTCATTCTCCTTCGATTTGACTTCTTCGCAGCTAAATCCTTCACTATGTTCAGCAGGTAGTTGCTAACTTTGTCTGTCTGCTGTTTGGTGCTAGGGTGTTTACATCCATGTCATTCCAGCCTCATATCGTATGTACTGAAGACTCTGAAGGTGTGTGAAGTGTTGAGTGTATATTTTGGCAACATGGAAGTTAAAATGGAAGTTATTGACATGTATGATTCCAGTGAATAATTTCTAGTGAGAAACTTGGAGACTATTTTCACAGAGAGGACTAGTAGAGAGACTCAGGTGTTTTTGTAGATTATTATAATGTCACAGTGAGGTTCACCTTTGGCCCTTAAGACACAAAATGTGATCATTTCATTTTATCCTACTAGACGTGTGTGAAATTTGGTCATAATTTACACAGGAAGTTTTGGGTTATGGCCAAGGCCATGTTTGGGAGGTCACAATGACCAAATCACCAAATTCTAATCAGTTCATCCTCAAGTCCAAGTGGACATTTGTACTAAGTTTGAAGAAATTCCCTCCAGCAGTTCCTGAAATATCACGATCATGAGAATGGGACGAACGTGACCTTTAACCACCAAAATCTAATTAGTTCATCCTTGAGTTCAATTTCAAATAAATTCATTCAAGGTGTACTTGAAATATCACATTCACAAGAATCAGACGTGCAAATAGACAGATGGATGGACAACCCGACAACATAATGCCTCCAGCCACGTCTGCTGCTTGCGCAGAGGCATAAAAAGCTGCCTCACGTGGCTGGAAACTAGGTTGGTACAGTGAGAGTGATCCAAATAACTGTGTATGTTAATGTATGAACTGATTAGAGTAAAACTAAATAAATTACATTTTTGACATATTAAATTCTGAACATGCTCGTCTTGGTTGCTAATATTACAACTCTCTGTTTTCAGATTTAGGTCAAGGCTAACTGATTAGCCAAGCTTAAATGCTTGATCATCCACTTTAATGACTCATACGGTGAAACTTGCCAGTTAGCAGCAAGTGGTTCTGTGCAGCTGAACAGGTCTTACCAGCCAGCAGGTGAAGTACTCCTATGCCAAGGGTGGGGGTGAGGCTTCGGCAGAGGCAGGCACAGAACCCCGTCAGGCCTGCCAAAACCACCAGGCCCAGGGAAACCAGTGGCAACAGAAACTGGCACCTCCACAAATCTATACATACATGCACACAAACACAGAAAATTATACATTTGTGGGCAATCACGCTTACTGAGGTCTTTGTTTTCTCTCCTTCTTATGCATGACAGAAGAAAGAGCCCCGACTGGACACAATGTATTATTAAACATCACATATTGGTCATGATTAATGCAAAGAAGAGGCTGAATGTGGTGCAAATTTTCTTACAGCTTCATGCAACTTTTAAATGCGGGTAAACATGTTGAGACTGAACTTACAGGTGCGCAGCATGTCCTCTCCACTGTTGTGGTTTCCTGGTTCTTTATACTTGGGAATGAACTGCTGAGGTAGAGTGAAGCTCCGACACTCCAACACCATCTTGGCATCTGAAAGAGGTTGTTTATGTAAAGAACCAGCGTCTGAGCATAAACTTTTTTTTTTTTAATCATAAATTTCTTAGTTTATTGTATATTTTCTGCCTTCTGTTGACATACTGCAGCAGATGAATAAAGCCAACTTGTAGAGATCCATTATGTTGGGATGCATTTTTTAAAATACACAAAAATGGTTTTATACTGAAGATGTAAATTATTTAATTACTTTGTGTGGCTAAGACAAAAACTCAAAACTTGTGTGAATTCATACCATTTCTCAGGTATCAAGCTGAGGAACAACTAATAATTATAGTGACACATACAGTTCACAACAGCATAAACATATTAGCAAAATCGCAATATGGATATGCAATATCCAAATTGCAGAACCAGGACAAAATCACGAAGGAGAAGACAGCATTATAATGACGTACTGTAGTGCTGCAGAGATGCCCTGGCCTATAAATATCTTCTTCAGATGCTTGTTTGGTACAGACTGCAGCTAAATGCTGCATCATCACAATTTTCTTTCCAGTAAAAAGGAAAAATGTAATGTAAGAATTATCATTCCCACTAATCATATTGTATATCGCTATTTCAGTGAAAATAATCGCAACATGACATTTTTGCCACATTGTGCAGCCCTAGATTTTACTGGATAATATGGGTCGGAGAAACCTACATTTAACACAGTGTTTTGTAGGAGAGATGAGCCTGTAACAAGGACCTCCTTGGCTAATAGGAAAAAAAAGGCTAATAAACTTTTGTCAGTTATATCATCCTTGAGGTAAAAAGAACAGATGTGTTATTTCACATAAAAAGTCTATTTATATTACATTAAAGTCACTTTTAGGCAAAAAGGCCAAAGATTTCAGTGGTATGAAAGTTTTCTATGAAAGTAAACCCACATTTTAGGGTATTTGACTACTAGTCAGAGAAAAAATAAACAATCACTTTGCTAACTTGGGCTTCAGGGAACAGTGATGAGCATTTCACTATTTTCTGACATTTTATGCACTGAACAATCAATCCACTGTTGAATAAAAAAAATTGCCAGACGTAATGATAATGGAATTGATTGTTGGTTGCAGTACTATAATGGAATAATACTTCCATAAACAACTGTCTGAGAGGCAGAGGTGGGAAAAAAAACAAACCACAAGAGCACCAGTGTGCAGAAAGTTGTGATGCATTTATGGTGATACAGTTTCAAAACGTTTTCTGGGATGTAGAGCAGCCTGCATCATGTTTTCACCATTTTAAGGGGCTCCCAGAGGACACTGGTTTGTTAGTGGCAGGTGAAAGAAACCTGGTTGAAATAACTGGTCCTTTCATCACTAACACTGGTGCTGACACACTCTAGTTTTTATATGGTGTTCGGGGACATATGACTCAAGTTTGTCATCAAGTCATGCCCAAAAAATCCTGAACTGAAATGGTGAAAAACAGTTGAACGGTCAGACTCCACAGTTCAGTAGTACATAGTTAATCTTTTCACATGTTCTCAGATATTATTCTCTAACACAAATCTCTTTAATTCCTTTACACAGACTTTAAATGTATCCAAAAGATATTTTTAAGGAAGCCATTTTGACATGAAATAGTAGTAGGACAGGTGTTACCAACAATGCTAATTAAGGTTCTATCTCATTCAGGTCAAACAGAGTCAGGGTGCTGCTCACTGGAGAGGCTCTGCTGCACTAAATACAACAGGATATTAATTAGTATTATTGGTGACACCTGTGTTTAGCCTGTTATGTCATGTCAATATGGCAGCCTTGGAAACGGTCAACACCCGCAGAATGGTAAGTGTTGTCAGACTATCTTCTGTTTTTCAAAGGTAGCCGTGTATCAGTATGTAAAATCGGATGCTTTGCTCTGTGACTCAGATGTACTTCTCACTGAGAGGTGAATACCATCACCAGGTTCGCGCCTTACGGCTCCTACATGTTGGGTAATGAGCCACACCTGGTGTCATCTACCTGGGAAAGGTGGGGCTCACAGTTAGAGAGCAGTTCTACAGTTAAAACCGTCTGACTCACCTGTCTGCAGGAGTGACATGCCTCTTGGGCACGTTCGGTCAGTTAGGCCTAATTAAACATACCTGGCTCTTTGTACCAGTGAGCGTTGGCAGGGACGAGCACACACCGCCACCAGAGGCCCACGGTCCCGTTGAGGCGGAACAGGGTGTCACTGTAGGTCTTCTCGTCAAACTCTCCGTCCATGAACTCCTCATACAGGGAGCGCAGCTCGGACACGTTGGCCTCACCGCGCACGGTGGGGCTGCTGTACTGGTACCAGTGCTGCGTACCGATGGCCACCGACAGATACACGGTGGCCAGTATGCTCAGCACGCAGGCGATGACCAGAGCTGTAGCGTAGCGATTGTCAACCATTGTTCACCGAGCCAGATACACGTCAAAAGGGATTAAGTTGATGCCAGTGGTCGAGTCGTCGCGCATCAATTCGGTCACACTGCGATGCTTCCTGTCAGACACTCTTATCCAAGTCGCTCTGGCATCGTCACGTCTGCAAAATATACTGTGCAATAGCCAACGACTGCCTTTTATTTTTAATGATTGATACTCATCTCCAGTGCTGTCCTAACAGTCAGCGTCAGCAGCCCTGCAGGCCGGCTTGGATGCGCCATCTGTTCCCTTGTCCCACTTCCACAGATGGTGGGTGGCCCGACGCTGCGGCAGTTATCACACAGCTAGTCCGCGATAAAATCCCCTTCTCCTCACTGACAAAGTAAAACAGGCCTGTATTATAAGATGCGCTATGCCTCGGGGAGCCCCAGCCTGCAAATTCAAATTGCATGGGTCCTGTTTTTGGTCAGCAGGGTGATGCCGGCTGGGTGCACCCAGCTCAGGATGATGTGAGTTGTAAACACACTAATCCATGCGTTTTCCTCTTCCGGTTCCGCTGATCAGCAGATATAAAAATAACCTCTTCTCAGCCAGAACGCTTTCTTCCATCTATGAGAGAGCAGTGATACACAAAACAGTTCTGGGAACAAGATGAGCAACAAAACAGCGATATCAAAATAAAAACCTGACAAAGTGTGAGCACTAAATAAATAAATAAATAAATAAATAAATAAATAAAGTTAGTCTGTTGTAAACCTCAGTTTCTATAAAGCTGGTATGTAAACACTACTGGACGGCAACTAACTGATTATTCTAAGAGATATAATAAGGTTTAGAGCTGTCTAATATTTAAAATCTTAAGCTTTCTCAAAAGCTGTCCAGTTTTAATTTCAATCCCGGTGACTGTAGCTATTGTTTTTCTTTTCTCTAAGTTTTTATGTCATTATCCAAATCTGCTTTCCTCTTTTGTTGTAAATCCAGGGTCGTTCCTAGAATTTTTGTGGCCCCAAAACCCCAGCAGTGCAGCCAAATCGCTCATAACTGAATGAACACACACAGCTTATTTTACTAGTGTGATATCTTGCAATATTAAAGTCGTGTTTTGGTTTTGAATTAGTTAAATAATTTTAGCCTAGCAAGCCAGCTAGAAAGTAATGACTGAATTATTCATTTTAGCTGAAACGTTTATCATTAGAGCAAACTTGTTTTTTGTTTTGCTATTGTTTTGCTAGCTAACCTGTGTTACCATGGTTACACACTGAGTTAGTCAACTCTGTACGAAGCGTGAGGAGCAGGCCTTTAACACTTTAGGGGAACAAAGGCCAGACACCACAGCAGCAAAGCCGTCAAATAAAACAATGGATGAATTTAACTTAAGGATTTAGAATGATTTTATTTTTTATTTTGACATTTATTCTATGTTAAAATAATGACTTAGTTAGTATCCCAAAATATTTACTGTCGTTAGTATCTAAAAAAAAGACTTGGAAGTTATTATTTCAGGAAAGTTTTTCATCATGATGACTCAAGAGGATCTTTTTTTATTTTCATCACATTAGCTGCAGTGGGCTTCCACTGGGAGATGCAAAACATTCAATGAAAATACACATGACAGCACGTGTCAAACTTGAGGCCTGCAGGCCAAATCTGGCCCAGCACCAAGAATAATTTGCGCAATACATTTTTACACTGCATCATGGAAGTATGGTGTCCATAAACTACAAGTCCCAGAATGAATCCCGATTTAGTTATCCTCACATTGAAGCCATCTAGCTGCCAGATGTCAGCATACACTAGACAGCTACTCAATGTCACATAGCCACTTCCAGCGGTGGCACAAGTTGTTGTATCTGACCAAATTCCATCATTTCATTTTAAGAAGATTTACATTTTGGATTTGAAACCTTGCTTGTAGACTACACAAACTGAAACAACCTGATTTTTTGACTTTATTACTTTTTATTTAATTTTTTCCAGCCTTTCCTTTCAGAGTTATTTACTGATTATTAAGTTATCGCTAAATCACTAATAATCAAATCCAGGGGCAATTATGTAATATGTTAACAGGTGGATTCATTTATATCATCTTATATATACAACCAGCCCTTTGAGGACAAACTTGATGCTGCAGCGGCTCAGAATGAAATTGAGTTTGAAACCTGTGCTCTATAGCGAACTCTGCATTGGTTTTGATAAAGAAATCCATCAATAAATATTTTCTGTTCTGTTCAACAAATTGATTATTTTCATTATCAATGAAAACTTTGGTCTATAAGATAGAAAAAAGTAGCCAAGGCGTCTTCATATTTAAAAGGTGGGAACCAGAAAGATTTTGGACTTTCTGGTGAAAATGACTTAACAGCGATCAGAACTGTTGCAGATTAATATGATTATCTAATCAGTTGCTTCAGTTGTAGCTCACAATGTGCTTTTTCAAAGTATTTGTAATGTGTTGGGCTATTTATACTAAATATTGACTAATTAGTTGAAAATAAATGTCAGATTTTAATTCTAACAAATAAATAGTTAAATTCTTAAACAACAACGCTTTGTCCAATTCATTACACTAAACGAGCAGGATTTAAGAAGTTTTCCAATAGATGTGAAAGGAACAGTGCTCGATGAGCACTTGGCTGGTTGCTAATGCGTCTACTCAAAATGCTTATGCTGTCCTTACAGAAGAAACAGAGACGGAAAAGGCAGACTATGACAAAGCAAAAAGGTAATTAATAAATAGAAACAGGAGTTTGAGTGATTAGAATGTGATACATCTGGAACAGTACTAACAGTACTAACAGAAGTACTACGGCATGTGTCACCAGTTTCCTGTACTAGTCGAGAAGTCTAACTTGTTTTTCATCAGAAACAATGGCTTGAGGAAACAGCTCATCGCAGTTCATGAGAAAAGTGAACACAAGTCTCAAAGTTAAGAAGAACTGTGTTAAATTGAGTTGAATTGCCTTTTCTGTTTAGCATTTACATAAGTTTAGGTTTGGGCCACCAAATTTAGGGGCTTGCTGGAGTGTTGGTTCCATGTGAGCCGGTACGCAGCCTTAGATCCTCGGGCAGGGCCCTCCTGGCAGCTCTGCGGTCGAGGTTTAAATCTAATCTAAATCTAATCTAATGCTTTGGAACGACCTGCCAGAGGAGATGAGGCTTGCAGAGTTAGTGACATCTTTGACTGATCAAAACCCATATTTATAGATTGGCCTTCAAGTGATGTCTTCTTTGTATTCTTTCTAAGTTAAGATTATGTGATGATGTTTACTTTATCCTTGTTTTTGTTCTTTTTATATGTTTATATCCATTAATTTAATTTAATTATATATTTTTAATCCTCATCTCTTTTATTGCTCTGTATTCTATTTTCATTTTTTGTTTTTGTCTTTTGCTTTGTGCTTATTTTACCTCAATTTTAGCTAATCTTTGTCTTTGCTTTGTCTGTCAAATCACTTTATAAACTCAGTTTTTAAAAGTACTATGTAAATAAAGTAATTACTATTATAACATTAGAAATGTTTAGGTAGATATTGCTGTATAACAGACACTATTGGAGCAGTTCATCGGTTTTAAGACCCATATCCAGTTGTTGTGCTACTGCTTTGCTTTACTTCAGCATGATGAAAGACTCATATCTGTGCTGTAACACAAATCTGTGACATGACTCCTTTGACTTGTGTTTTTAATTGTTTGAGGGTATTGGTTCCTTTAATCACCTTGCAAACTTTCCAGATGAAAAAAAACATTACATTTTAGTATTTGGTTATTTCTTGGGTGGGTGAAGCTGCTGTTCAAAAATAATTTGAGCCATTACTGATTCCCCAAAGGGGAAATTTTAGGAGTTTCAGTAACAGTCAAAACTGAAGCCCACCAACATCTTTTGTCTATCTTCTTTTCCTATTACAAACCAAAAGCCTGTGGAGAGATTTTGCCATCTGTGACAAACACAAAAATATGCATACAGCTAGGATTTACTAGCTAATTAGCTTACTGCTGAAGCATTTGTGTCACAAAACTTGATTTCTTTGGGATAATTTTGTGAAAGACCTTTACTGACCACACTGCAACATTTTTTCTTCTCTCTTTATCAATTAAAAAAAGAGAAATTTGTGAATGTAAGTACCTAAGTTTCTTAGATTTATGGGAAACATTGTTACTTTGATAACTCTTGTCTGGCAACCTGTCTATTAAAATAATTTTCTTTAGAACTGTCAGTTAATGTTGTTTTTTGAGTCTGACGTGAAGTTTAAGAACAACACATCCTTCAGACTGTCTCGTGGTATCCGAAAAATTATAATCTCATAGCCAAAGTAAACTATGCACCACTCCCAGTTCTCTATTTGTGAACAAACTGACATAACAAAAGGCTGAGACTGGTTCAGTGTAAGACACTATTGTGATGTGTAATTATACACCTGCTCACAGGGCAGGGTTTCATCGTCTAAAAACAACGCTCCTGACATGAAACACTGCAAAACATCACACAAGGGACCATTTTAAATTCAGCAGAGTTTTTGTATTCTGATCATTGTTGACAGAAATTATACAAACGGCAAGAAATCTCACAGAATACAGCTATGCATGATTACATAAATATACTTTGTATAAATAAGAAAATTGACAGTGCATTGTTTGTGACATAATATATCATGTATACCACAACCCTTCATAAAACTTGATGCATTGGTTCAGGGTTGGGGTGGGCAGCATTATGAGCTGCCTGTGTTCCTTCATTTAATTTGAGACATTTGTTCCCTTTACAGCATGCTCTCTGTGGAGCTGTTATGTTGCTATGCTGCAAGTGAAAACCTCAACAATTTTACTTGCATTTGGACATTACAGGATGGGATAGATAATTTTAAGTGCATAGTAAAACAACAGAATAATATTATACCAATATGTGCTTATACAAATTCCAAACAACTTACATGTATTTGAAAGAAGACTAAGAAATTAATAGTGCGATAGTGCCATAATCTCCGAGGTCTTAACAGGAAGTGCTGTTTGGCTTAGTATTCTAGTGGTGATTCAGTGGTCCAGGTGCTTAAAGTCAGCTGTGTCCTTCTGTTCCAGGATCATGGAAACGTGTTCAGTTCGACAGAATAATCTGTTGTCGTAACTGTGTCCAGTCAGTGCAAAGTTAAATTTGCAAGTTTGTCTGAAGCCATACAACACTTAATACAATCATGAAACTCGGATTTTTACTAGCAACAAAGCCCCTTTTCATACCAGTGATGGCAATCGTGTTCTGCTGCAAGTCTGCTGGAAATCAGCATTGATGCTATTGCTGGCTTGACAGTAGCCATGACAACAGTACCAGGCAGGAAGCGGTGATGAGACTGATCTGGTTGCTCACTCCACTTGAAGCTGTAAATGAGAAAAAAAAAGAAAAGATTAGTTTAACAAACAGTTGTGCACTGTCGTGTAACTTTTGAAATTTGTGATCAAGCAGCGTTCAAAGTTACTTACCAATTCCATCGACGATGATGGAGCTGCCTTCAATGTCGAAGCCACTGACACTTGAAGCTGCGCCGATCAAAACACTCGCAATCTCTGTGTTGTTAGGAACATTTGTGCTGTCAAAGTTAATGTTCATAAAGTTGATGACTGATCCATTTCTGTAGAAGGAGAAAGAAAACATATTGTTTGAAATATCATGTTTAGGCCACTAGTCTTAAATTGTAACAAGTGAAGTCTTGATAAATTACCTGAATTCCACCACATCCAAGGACCTGAAGGAAGTGAAGTTTCTTTGGAAAAAAGGTGTAAGCTACAGAAACAGAGAACAAATTGTATTTAAACAATTTTTCAACATTTGAATTAGAACAACAAACTGTGTATGAGATGTGCATGTATGTTGGTATATCCCTCTTGATGTCTGTCGTCAATTGCTTTTCAAAATTTAAATAAGTAACATTTTTATATATTTAATATGTAGACAGTCTAATAAGTGTGATGGTGAGTGTTTACAGATTTTCCCATGTTTTCTGTATTTTTTGTTCTGAAGCAAAACTGGAGGTTAGATAATGATGGACAGTGGACACCAGTAAAGGGATTAGAAGAATAGATGACATCTGTTCCCCTTCCTGGTGGCAACGATTTTACTTAAGGAATTGACAAGGACCATCCCATGTAAGTACATTTAATTTTTTTACTGTATATTTTCGCTGTTGGCACAGAAATTTCTTGAATGTTATTGTAGATAGTATACCTCAACAACATCTTATGAAAATATATTTCAAGATGTAGTATCACTGATGAAATGGAAAGATTATTTCAGCTAGTGGTGTATTGTATAGTGTTACCACTGTTAACATATGTAACATTTTAGATAATACAGTTTGTGATTTACAGTGTAATTTTGTCGTATGAATCATGGATTATTGAGGTACTTAAAAATGGGGAACAAAGAAGTAAAATTTAAAAGAAGCAAAAAGAAGTATTTTCAGGGCACAGGACTGGAAAACAAAAGTTTGCGGAAAATAGTGTGAACAACACTGATATTCTGTGGAACCCATCACGTAAGGTAAGTGTTTGGTTTGACAGTACTCTACCCCAACAATACACAGTAGTTATAAAAATACATAAGAGTAAAATTTCTCTCTCCTCTTCTCTAAAAAAGGAACTGGTAAGTATGGTGCCCATTTAATATAACAGGATTACAATGAAAATGACATTCTAGTTCTTTGAGTGAGAGCTTGATCTCTGACAAGTTAATTCAGAGGGTGATTATGTTTGAAGGGTGAGACTTACCTGTCCCTTTATCATTGAAGCTCGATTTTGAAAAGCTTGAGATGATGGATTCAGCAAGTCAGATGTAAATGTGCTTTGAACAGATCTGAAAGACACCATTACTGTTACAAGTGCTGCAGTTACAGGTGCAGCAGTTGCAGGTGCAGCAGGTGCAGCAGTTGCAGGTGCAGCAGTTGCGGGTGCAGCAGTTGCAGCAGTTGCAGCTGTGGTATTTGCAGGTGCAGCAGTTGCAGGAACCGGCCCAGCTGTGAAAACGTTTTTGAAAGAATAAGTAAAATTTGTCCTCACACGACTTTAAAAATCCTTGTTTGATGTCAAACAGATTTTGGTGCCAGTTTCACAGACGTATAGGAACTGATTACAGTGAAACATCATACTGTGTTTACTCACCTACTACTTGGACTGAAGAGGCACTGAAGCTCACGCTGAAGTTACTGTTAGAATTATTTGCAGCCTGAACTAAAGTTTGAGCAACAGCACTGTTCTGTGGGAGTTCTGAAGTAGGAGTAGACTCATTGAACACAACTGCAATGTCTGCCTGGGTTCCATTCACTCGAGGTGGAATCGGTCTGTATCATAAAACCAAAAGGGACAAGTGTCAAGTAATGATATGAGATGATTCTGTTGCTGGGTGTCATATATAATTTAGACATGACACTATCAACACTGGAAGATGCCAATTTTAAGACCATAACCCTGCACAGAGAGTTGGACAAACACACAGAGCCATTAGAAAAATGTTTTACCTGAACCCCCTCACCAGGCACTCAGAAAACCGACGACCAAATTCCTCTCTGTATATGGCGTTGCACTGGAAAAAGAAAGCAACAAAAGACCGTGAGTAGCCCTCAAGTAGGCAGATGTAAAGACTGACACTAGCATGAATGGGTTTCATCACAGTACAGTAATATCATTTAAACACGTTTAAGTGTGCAGCATCTCTTTAAAGAGAAAAGCATATTTGACTGCAATTAATATTCAGATATAATTTAGCAACAATGTTTTGTCTGTTAGCAAAAATATTCTGCCCAATTATTTTTGCACAACACTGACAGTCTTTGAAAAATAATTTCAATTTGAAAAATTTCTCACCGTCCTTGTAACCCGTTCTGCAAGCTCTCTGAATCTAGGGCTGCTGCGATTCCTGAGGTCAGCTGTAAAAGGTTCTTCTGGCAAGGCTGCTGATAAATTATAAGTTGGTGCTGCAGGCGATGGCATTGGAGCAGGTGTTGCTGCTACAGTTACTGCTGTTGCAGGTGCAGCAGTTGCAGGAACTGGCCCAGCTGTTAAAACATTTTTTGAAAGAATAATTAAACGAGCATTGGTCCCAACATGACTTTAAAATCCTTGTTTGATTTCAAACAGATTTTGGTGCCAGTTTCACTGATCTATAGGAGCTGATTACAGTGAAACATCATGCTATGTTTACTCACCTACTACTTGGACTGAAGAGGCACTGAAGCTCACGCTGAAGTTTCTGTTAGAATTACTTGCAGCCTCAACCAAAGTTTGAGCAACAGCACTGTTCTGTGGGAGTTCTGAAGTAGGAGTAGACTGATTGAACACAACTGCGATGTCTACCTGGGTTCCATCCACTCGAGCTTGAATCGGTCTGTATCATAAAACCAAAAGGGACAAGTGTCAAGTAATGATATGAGATGATTCTGTTGCTGGGTGTCATATATAATTTAGACATGACAATATCAACACTGGAAGATGCCAATTTTAAGATCATAACCCTGCATCCCTGCATAGAGAGTTGTACAAACACACAGAGCCATTAGAAAAATGTTTTACCTGAACCCCGTCACCAGGCACTCAGAAAAGCGACTACCAAATTCCTCTCTGTATATGGGGTTGCACTGAAAAAAGAAAGCAACAAAAGACCGTGAGTAGCCCTCAAGTAGGCAGATGTAAAGATTGACACTAGCATGAATGGGTTTCATCACAGTACAGTAATATCATTTAAACACGTTTAAGTGTGCAGCATCTCTTTAAAGAGAAAAGCACATTTGACTGCAATTAATATTCAACTATCATTTAGCAACAATGTTTTGTCTGTCAGCTAAAACATTGTGTCCAATTATTCACGCACAACACTGACACAGTCTTTGAATAAAACCTTCAATTTGAAAAATTACTCACCGTATTTGTAACTCGTCCTGCAAGCTCTCTGAATCTAGGACTGCTGCGATTCCTGAGTTCATCTGTAAAAGTTTCTTCTGGCAAGGCTGCTGATAAATCATAAGTTGGTGCTGCAGGTGACGGCACTGGAGCAGGTGTTGTTGCTACAGTCACTGGAACAGGTGCTGTTGCTACAGTCACTACTGTTGCTGGAGAAGGTGTTGTCACTACAGTCACTGGAGCAGGTGCTGTTGCTGCAGTCACTGTTGTTGCTGGAGAAGGTGTTGTCGCTACAGTCACTGGAGCAGGAGTTGTTGCTGCAGTCACTGCTGTTGCTGGAGAAGGTGTTGTTGCTACAGTCACTGGAGCAGGAGCTGTTGCTGCAGTCACTGCTGTTGCTGGACCAGGTGTTGTTGCTGCAGTCACTGGAGCAGGTGCCGTTGCTGCCACAGTGGTTGATGTTGTTCCTGGTGGTGTTGTTGATACCACAGTGGTTGTTGTTGGTACCACAATTAATGTTGTTGCGGCAGGTGGTGTTGTTGCCACAGGGGTTGTTGTTGCAGTAGATGTAGTTGTTGCTATAGTGGTTGATGTTGCTCTGGGGGTTGTTGCTGCAGTAGATGTTGCTGTTGCCATGGTGGTTGATGTTGCAGCAGGTGTGGTTGTTACGACTGTGGTTGATGTTGCTCCTGGTGCTGTTGTTGTAGAAGAACTTGTTGTTGTTGTCGCTGCTGTCATTGTTGTCATAACGGGAGCTGTTGGTGCTGCTGTCGTTGTAGTTGTCGGAGCAGCAGTTGTGGTTGTTGTCACTGCTGTTGTTGTCGTAGCAGGAGCTGTTGTTGCTGGTGTCATTGTTGTTGGAGCAGCAGTTGTGGTTCTTGTTGCTGCTGTAGTTGTTGTCATAGCAGGAGCTGTTGTTGTTGGTGTTGTTGCTGTTGTCGAAGCAGCAGTTGTGGTTGTTGTCACTGCTGTTGTTGTTGTAGCAGTAGCTGTTGATGCTGGTGTCACTGTTGTTGTGGAAGCAGCAGTTGTGGTTGTTGATGCTGCTCTTGTTGTTGTAGCAGGAGCTGTTGTTGCTGTTGTCGTTGCTGTTGTTGGAGCAGCAGTTGTGGTTGTTGTTGCTGCTGTCGTTGTTGTCATAGCAGGAGCTGTTGTTGCTGTTGTCATTGCTGTTGTCGGAGCAGCAGTTGTGGTTGTTGTCGCTGCTGTCGTTGTTGTCATAGCAGGAGCTGTTGTTTCTGGTGTCGTTGTCAGAGCAGAAGTGGTGGTTGTTGTCGCTGCTGTCGTTGTCGTAGCAGGAGCAGTTGTTTCTGGTGTCGTTGTCAGAGCAGCAGTGGTGGTTGTTGTCGCTGCTGCTGTTGTTGTTGTAGCAGGAGCTGTTGCTTCTGGTGTTGTTGTCAGAGCAGCAGTGGTGGTTGTTGTTGCTGCTGTCGTTGTTGTAGCAAGAGCTGTTGTTGTTGCTGTTGTTGTTGTTGTCGAAGCAGCAGTTGTGGTTCTTGTCGCTGCTGTAGTTGTTGTCGTAGCAGGAGCTGTTGTTGTTGGTGTCGTTGCTGTTGTCGAAGCAGCAGTGGTGGTTGCAGTCACTGCTGTCGTCGTAGCAGGAGCTGTTGTTTCTGGTGTCGTTGTTGTCAGAGCAGCAGTTGTGGTTGTTGTCGCTGCTGTCGTTGTAGTAGGAGCTGTTGTTGTTGGTGCCATTATTGGAGCAGCAGTTGTGGTTGTTGTCGCTGCTGTCATCGTTGTTGTAGCAGGAGCTGTTGTTGCTGGTGTTGTTGTGGAAGCAGCAGTTGTGGTTGTTGTTGCTGCTGTCGTTGTTGTCATAGCAGGAGTTGTTGCTGTTGTTGGAGCAGCAGTTGTGGTTGTTGTTGCTGCTGTCATTGTTGTTGTAGCAGGAGCTGTTGTTTCTGGTGTTGTTGTCAGAGCAGCAGTGGTGGTTGCAGTCGCTGCTGCCGTCATAGTAGGAGCTGTTGTTGTTGGTGTCGTTATTGGAGCAGCAGTTGTGGTTGTTGTCGCTGCTGTCATTGTTATTGTAGCAGGAGCTGTTGTTGCTGGTGTTGTTGTCGAAGCAACAGTTGTGGTTGTTGTCGCTGCTGTCGTTGTTGTAGCAGGAGCTGTTGTTGTTGGTGTCATTGTTGGAGCCACAGTTGTGGTTGTTGTCGCTGCTGTCGTTGTTGTCATAGCAGGAGCTGTTGTTGCTGTTGTTGGAGCCACAGTTGTGGTTGTTGCTGCTGCTGTCGTTGTTGTTGTAGCAGGAGCTGTTGTTTCTGGTGTCGTTGTTGCCAGAGCATCAGTGGTGGTTGCAGTCGCTGCTGTTGTCGTAGTAGGAGCTGTTGTTGGTGTCGTTATTGGAGCAGCAGTTGTGGTTGTTGTCGCTGCTGTCATTGTTGTAGCAGGAGCTGTTGTTGCTGGTGTTGTAGAAGCAGCAGTTGTGGTTGTTGTCGATGCTGTCGTTGTTGTAGCAGGAGCTGTTGTTGGTGTTGTTGTTGGAGCCACAGTTGTGGTTGTTGTAGCTGCTGTCGTTGTCATAGCAGGAGCTGTTGTTGCTGGTGTCGTTGTTGTTGTGGAAGCAGCAGTTGTGGTTGTTGTTGCTTCTGCTGTTGTTGTTGTAGCAGGAGCTGTTGTTGCTGGTGTCGTTGTTGTTGTCAGAGCAGCCGTGGTGGTTGTTGTCGCTGCTGCTGTCGTAGCAGGAGCTGTTGTTTCCGGTGTCGTTGTCAGAGCAGCAGTGGTGGTTGTTGTTGCTGGTGTCGATGTTGGTGTGGAAGCAGCAGTTGTGGTTGTTGCTGCTGCTGTTGTAGCAGGAGCTGTTGTTGCTGGTGTCGTTGTTGTTGTCAGTGCAGCAGTGGTGGTTGTTGTCGCTGCTGTTGTCATAGCAGGGGCTGTTGTTTCTGGTGTTGTTGTTGTCGGAGCAGCAGTTGTGGTTGTTGTCATTGCTGTCATCATTGTTGTAGCAGGAGCTGTTGTTACTGGTGCTGTTGTTGTCGAAGCAGCAGTTCTGGTTGTTGTTGCTGCTGTCGTTGCTGTCATAGCAGGAGCTGTTGTTGCTGTTGTTGGAGCAGCAGTTGTGGTTGTTGTCGCTGCTGTGGTTGTAGTAGGAGCTGTTGTTGCTGGTGTCGTTGTTGTTGTCGGACCAGCAGTTGTGGTTGTTGTTGCTGCTGTCGTTGTTGTAGCAGGAGCTGTTGTTGCTGGTGTTGTTGTTGTGGAAGCAGCAGTGGTGGTTGTTGTTGCTGCTGTCGTTGTTGTAGCAGGAGCTGTTGTTGCTGGTGCCGTTGCTGTTGTCGGAGCAGCAGTTGTGGTTGTTGTCACTGCTGTTGTTGTTGTCGTTGCAAGAGCTGTTGTTTCTGGTGCCATTGTCAGAGCAGCAGTGGTGGTTGTTGTTGCTGCTGTTGTTGTCGTAGCAGGAGCAGTTGTTTCTGGTGTCGTTGTCAGAGCATCAGTGGTGGTTGTTGTCGCTGCTATCGTTGTCATAGCAGGAGCTGTTGTTTCTGGTGTCGTTGTCAGAGCAGCAGTGGTGGTTGTTGTTACTGCTGTCGTTGTTGTCGTAGCAGGAGCTGTTGTTGCTGGTGTCATTGTCGGACCAGCAGTGGTGGTTGTTGTCGCTGCTATCATTGTCATAGCAGGAGCTGTTGTTTCTGGTGTAGTTGTCAGAGCAGCAGTGGTGGTTGTTGTTCCTGGTGTCGTTGTTGTCGTAGCAGGAGCTGTTGTTGCTGGTGTCGTTGTCGGAGCAGCAGTTGTGGTTGTTGCTGCTGTCGTTGTTGTCGTACCAGGAGCTGTTGTTTCTGGTGTTGTTGTTGTCGGAGCAGCAGTGGTGGTTGTTGTCATTGCTGTCGTTGTTGTAGCAGGAGCTGTTGTTGCTGGTGTCGTTGTCGGACCAGCAGTTGTGGTTGTTGTTGCTGCTGTCGTTGTTGTCGTAGCAGGAGCTGTTGTTGCTGGTGTCGTTGTTGTCGGAGCAGCAGTTGTGGTTGTTGCTGCTGTCGTTGTTGTCGTACCAGGAGCTGTTGTTTCTGGTGTCGTTGTTGTCGGAGCAGCAGTGGTGGTTGTTGTCATTGCTGTCGTTGTTGTAGCAGGAGCTGTTGTTGCTGGTGTCGTTGTTGTCGTAGCAAGAGCTGTTGTTGCTGGTGTCGTTGTTGTCGGAG
>JAJHUR010091932.1:0-15850 GCA_027495735.1 Lutjanus campechanus | reverse complement strand
GCTTACAGTATACAGTAGGACTTACTGTCGCTTGTTATTGTCAGTTTACGATGTTGCGTGCGTCCTGCGCTCCTGCAGTGTTCCTGCAGCCTGCAGAGCTGGGGGGGCGGGGGAAAACAACTCACCTCAACCAAAAAATTGTATATTAAATAGGATTTCAGCGTATTTTATATGCAATCTATTGATCCAATGCACTATTTGGACTGCTGCACTCTGCTGTACTTTTTGCATTGCGTACTTATTGCTCCTTTAATTTATCTTATCTGCAATCGAATGAAAAACAAACAAACACCAATTCTAATAATCCTTAAAAATGCTGAATATCAGATTAGGTAATCAGCCAGTCGAATCGAGAGCTGATTATTTGCATCAATCTCGTTTCCATTCAGCTCAGCAAAGCAGCAGCATGGCTCCCAGCACCAGGAGGAGGCCGACGGGGCTGCAGTCATCCCAGTAACTCAGGGTCAAGCTGTACCTGCCGGGGAGCGTCCCGATAGGGTCTGGCACTATGACGAGGAGTTCCGCTCTAACGGCGGTTCTCCTAAGCCAGCATCCTCTGGATCTCAGGAGCAGGGAGAGGGGGCAGTCAGCAGCGGGGGCTTCGTGGCCCTCAATCTGAGCTCTGGGAGGCAGGACATTGACTCGAGGGAGTGGGTAATGGTGGAGCGGCCCGGCGGCTCCCCAGGAGCCAAGGTTACCACCAGCCCTTCGGAGGAGGATGAGGAGCCGGAGGTGCTCCAGCCGGGGGAACAGTCTCCTGGATGGGAAAAGGGCAGCCCGAGCCCTGCCTCTGGGAAAGCTAGACAAGAAAGTATGGCTTCCTCCAAGGGAAGTGTAAAAGTGGACAAGTTGGAGCTCAGCGTGGGCCCTGTGGGGGCTCTGCCCCCCATCACTCCAACCAGCCCCGCTGAAGCTCTGGCTGAGGGCGTTCTCACTCAGGTAAGCTCTTTCATTTGAAGGTCATCTCACAACATGGCATACATGATACTGACTGTAGTCAGCATTGTTCAAAGTTAAACAGCTGCACAGAGTTCTAGCTCTAGAACCTCAATGCTAATGTCATACAACAGTCAGTTCAGTCAGTTCCACCAGCTGCATCGTGCTGTAGTGTGAAGCTAAATGTTACTGCTGTGTGTTTTCTTGCTTCTTCGCTTGTGTTTATCTGTTAGAAAAAGATATTTGTGTCACAACTGCAGAGCTTTTTATCAGATCACAGCATGGGGAAAAAGAGAGCTTTATGGCTTTGAAATGCACTTTGATTTGCGTTAAATATTACGCATAATTTTATCTTATTTTCAGACATTTGCAATGTGTTTGGTTGGTTTTATTTACTTCTCAAATTAAATGGTTCAGTTCCAAAATATGCTTTGGTTTGCTTAGTATAAAGCTACTACAGGGAGCTTATGAAACAGTCTCAATTTATTAGTAATGCCTCTATATGACCTACATAAGCAAACAAGACCACCAGCGTGAAGATCGGCTATCTCAAAGTCCAACTATGTTGGATTCTCCTTGAAATCAGATTAAACAAGTGTATGTTTCCATTTTCACAAGAAAAGTTACAGTAAAGTAAAATCATTGATCGTTAAAAAGAAGCAGGGGGAGATTTTTTATTTAGAAAATTTTATTTTTGATGTTATATTTTGTGGACACACTTTTGTCCACAGGGGGTTCCAGAATCAACATAATATGAAAGTTCCTTGTAGTAGCTTTAAATTACCTTTTTGCTCTTTTGCTATTTTATTATCTTAAACCAGCCCATCAAGTCGAATTCCAAAATCCCGATCATTCTACGAGTTAAACAGAAACCGCTTTTTCCTCAAATTGTAGAGCAGTTTTATTCACTAAAAGAGGAATAACTGTCCCCTCACTCTCTCCTACAACCAGAACACCTGCCTCCAAGTTGTAAATGTACTCCACCTTCCTCGCCTCTGTCCTCCCTCTCTAGCCTAGGATCATCCCCTTATCTTTAGATTCCTCCCGTCACTGTTCAAGACAGCTCTCCCGTCGTGCTCCCCCCCCCTCCTCACAGTACTTCCACCATCTCACTCCCTCACCAGTCTCACAATCCCCTCCTCTCTCCACCTCCCACTTCTCTCCCTCCCGTCTCTTAGCTCCCCATCTCTCCTCCGTCGCTGCCCGAGGAGGTTGCGATCCGGACATCCAGCCCCATCCCTCTGCGCTCACCCAGCCCTCACACTCTCCTGACCACCCTGTCGGACCCGCTGCACCAGCGCCAGCCACCGAGCATGAGGCGCAGCCAGTCCGCCGACCAGCAGCCGAACTCCCTACCGCTTCCACCAAACCCCACCCCTGGCACCCGCTCGCCCAATCGCAGGAAACTGCCGGCCATACCGGCGGGCGCTGCCAACACCAAGTTCCCCTCTGTCATACGCATCACCCGTGCCCAGCTTCAGCAGGTGATGAGCCCGTCACAATCCCGTTAAAAAAAACAGCTTCCGGCTCATCATTTTTGTTCTTTTTTTTTTGTTTGTTTGTTTTGCGTTTTGTTTAAGTTGCTTATTTTGTCTTCTTTGTTCAGCGGGCTTGCTTCTTTGTGTTGTTGTCAGGCAGCTCTCTCCAGAAACCATGAGGGGCATTGTGCAGGCCAGACAGAGCATGGGTCAGATCTGTGTCCTTGTGTCTGGACATGTGTGTTCTTGTGATCTGAATAGGGGGGTGTGTGTTTGTCTGATTGTGGCATGTGTGTTTGGAATGTCGAGTCATGACTACAACAGGTTGCATGGTCTCTTTTGTTTCAGATCGTCTTTGTCCTCTCTATCTTTCTCTTCCTCTCTCTCTCCCTGTATTTGTTCCTCACCCTCTCTTCGCTGAAGCCCCCTGCGAAGTTGCGTGAACGTTTCCTGTCCTACTCGCTGGTTTAGTACTCACAGCTTGACTGACACTGCCATAGCACTTGTGTGTTTCGGTCTGATAATGGTAGCTATGGTTATTGCATGCTGTTGCCAAACTAATCACCATTTATTACCCCACATTATACAATTCTTCTCTTTTCACACATCTGCATCAGGCTCTTGCTACAGAACTACAGCACAACTCGACATGTTGTAGTCTATCAGCAACAGGCCTTTGACAATTCGAATATTATTCCCATTTTTAGTGTGTTTTCTCCTTTAAATAACACCTCTTTTGTGTCTTTCTCCTCCCTCCCATGTCTCCACCTCCCCCTCCCCTCCAGTTGACAGCTCAGCGTCCCTCTGGGCTGTCCTCCCAGTCGGGATCAGACAGTGCCCCACAGTGCCTCCTGCTGGAGAGGCGTGGTGAGGCTGAAGCTGAGGCTCAGCAGGTGCAGCAGGAGCACACGGCCGACATCAGCTCCCCCCAGGAACATGCGCCCACCCATCCAGGGACACCCACAGACCCCCTGGCTGAGACGCTGGTCAATGGAAACACCAAAGCTCAAAGCCCCGTGCCAAGCCGCGTGTCTTCCCCGTGCTCTCCACGTTCGCCTCCGCCGCGCTCGCCTTCCTCTCCACGCTCCCCTCGCTCCCCTCGCAGCCCCCTGTTTGCCAATGGCCACCTCTCTCCTCTTGCTAACGGCCAAAGGGATTTAAATGGAGCATTTCCCAAGCTGAAAGACCCTGAGAATGATTATACTCCCTGTGCCACAGAGGAGAACCAAGAAGTCAACCACGCCCAAGATCAGACCAATGGCCTCGCCTCCTCCTCCCCAGCTGCCCCCCGAAAGGACCCCAGCCGGAGGCAAAGTCGCATCCCCGTCCTGGAGCCCTCGAGCCTGCTGGAGCTCCCTCCTCCAGGCTCTGCAAAGGAGAAACTCCTTCAGAAGAAAGCCAACCACCAGGGCCCCGTCCCCTCTCCCACCGCCTCGCCGTCCCTCTCTGACAGACGTGGCCCCATGGTGGCGGCCCTTGCCAAGGACCCGCTGTCCTCCGCCTCTGACCGCTCCCAGGAGGAGGACTCTCTCATGGGCTCCCGTTCTGACCGCCAGGGAGACGATGCTCCTTCCCTCTCCTCTTCCTCCAGCCCTCTGTCCCGCAAGAGCAGGATCCCTCGTCCCGTTCATTCAGCTTCCTCCACTGAGCACCTCGCTGCCCAATTCCTGCCGCGCCCGCCGCCTGGAAAGCCGCCTTGCCGCCCCACAGTGGAGGGCAGGTAACTTGCTGATCTGCATCTGTTGCTTTCATTGAACAAAAATTTAATAATTAAACAAAACATTATTGTTTTCAAAGCATTTGTGATAAACAGCATGAAAGAAGCATGAAGAGTCAGAAAAATACATTAATTCTATTCGCTGATTGATTCTTGTCATTAACGAAATTGTTGGACATTTTAGGAAATTTGGCTATTAAATTTCTTGCTGATAGTGAAATGAGAAGGTAAGTCTACATGCTAAATATGAAGCAAGAGCCAGCAGGTGTTTAGCTTAGCTTAGCATAAAGACTGAAAGCGGAGGGAAACAGCTAGCATGGCTCTATCCAAAGCTAAAAGAAATCTGCCTACCAGCACCTCTAGGTTTTACTAATTAACATGTTGTATAATGTTTGTTTAATTTGTACGGTGACTCCCTGGAGAGAAATGAAGCATTAATTGACTTTTCTCAACTCCAAAACAGATTAGCAAAGCTGGTACCCGGGGGAACCTCGGTCAACTTTCTCCTTTCCTGTTTCCTGTACCTAGATATGCTTTGTGCTGGGAGCGTCTGTGTTTAAAAGAAAACCAAATTGTGAAGATATTGAAAAGATGTTGCTAGGGAAACTGTAAAAGCGACATATAGTAACATTTTAGAGCTTGAAGTAGCTAATGAAACAGTCTATTACCGATGCCTCTGTGACCTACACCAGTTAATTAGACCATCCCCAAGAAGACTGGCTGTTTCTGTACAGTTATTCTTAATACTTTGCACAGAAACAGGCTTCCAGATTCCCTCAAGGAAACTTAAAAAAGAGAGAAGGGTCCTTACGTCACTATCAAACAGTTTATGCTCTGCTTGGTGCCAGACTTGGGTGCCAGTTCTCTTCAAGTCCAGGGGAAACAGCCTCCAGAGTACACTGACTGATTTTTCCAAGTGTGCACAGTCATTTAATTGCAGTTGGTCTCCAAATAGCATGATTGACAATGCATCTCCCATAAGCTTCAGTAGAACTGGCACTAAAGTCTGGAGTATATGTTCTATACTGATGTAATGACGCTTCTTTTCTTGGCTCCCCCCTGACTTTATGCTAAGCTAAGCTAACCACCTGCTGGCTGTCTTATCTTGAGAGTGATAATAAGTGATTTCTCTATTCTAACTCTAAGCAAGAAATTTCTTTCATCACTGAGTTTCCTGGTTTGCTTTGAAAAGTATAACTTGGCTGTTGTTCATAACCTGCCCTGCTTTTTGTACCCACTCAGGCTCAGGCGTTACCGCATTCGAGCTGGCAGCACCAGTGACTCAGACCTCCTGACATGCCTTGCTCAGCTGATGCATGGTTCCCGAGGCTCCCCCCTTCACCACCGCTCCTCGGCCCAGCATGGGGTCTCCAGGATGGGCATCTGCAGCCTGACCAGCTCTCCGCACCACCACCGCAGCTCTAGCGCTTCCCCGCGCAGCTCCTCCTCCCTGCAGCGCTCCGTCAGCTCCTCGCCCTCCCGCCACGAGCACCGTGGCAGCGGGGGAGGAGGTTGCCTGGGCCGCAGCCGCTCGCCTCCCAGCTTCTCTGGCTCGCCGCCTCCCCGCCGCTTCTACCCTCACCACCAGGAGACTTGCTGCAGCCGCCAGGCCCGCACGGGCCCGCTCCACCTGTCCAGGGGAAAAGGGTGTAGCCGAGAGGGCAAATGCTCCAGCAAGCTGAGCAGATAGTCGCCCACCAGGTGGTGCTGGCACAGCAGAGGATGGGAAGACTCCGGTTATGATTATATCAGGATAAAAGCCTGAGTCTTCCTGTAGAATCAGAAAAAAAAAAAAATCTTGTTTCCCTTTTTTCGCTGTCAGTCTGAACCTTGCACTTGTCTCGTCGTTTCCCACTGTTCTCTTCTCTCCTTCTATTTGCACACAGGGTTTGTCATTCATTTATGTGCCCAGCTTTAAAGGGGTACTCCAGAGATTTAGTATTGCACTTCCAGAAAGTTTTAGGACTTGTGAGAGACAGATTTGAAAAGGAATGGTCCAAATCTGTGCAGCAGAAGCCAAGATGTTCTAACTCTTTGTCCTTTAAGCTCCAAAAATCCTGCATGTCCGACAAAGGGCTGCAGGAATCAGTCACGTTAGCACTTCCAGTTCCTTCATCTTGAATGTTTTTTTTAGTAGATTCTTGAAATAATGTCTGTGGTTAACACAAGCTGAAGAGATTTTCATGTTTTGTTCTACAACATAAAATACATTGGTAAATACCCCAGTGGTGAATTTAATAGCTTTTAAAGGTTTAATATGCAACATTTACCTAAAAAAAAACAATGTATAGACTCATATATCAATTATGTCTTTCATGCATCACTTATGACCAACTAGAAGCTAATAAGTGGCTAAATGAGACTACAGAGGTTGTCCGGTACATTAAATGTCATCATGCTTGAACACTCGCCACTTACTGGTGGTGATGTTGAAGCAGGGTGACCAGATGAGAAAGGATGAAATTCAGGAGTTTGGGGTGAGCATGTCAAGTCAGAAGGGTTAAAATATACAGAATAATTTAGAGTAATATTAGATTCTAACGCTGATCATTTGTTATAAATATTATGAAGATCAGTCACAGATTCTGCATATTATATAAAGCACATTGTCCTGGCTGTGTTTACAAGATGCATGAAACATAACGCACAGGTGACAGGTGTGTCACAGTCATTTTAAACTTATTTGCAGCAGATAACATTGTCTATAGGAGCTCACAAACACACGTTTTAGATATTTCTTCATCATAAATTCGTCCCGTAGTGGCAGCAGCACTTTCATTTGGTTTAAATTAGATTGAATGACATCAACAATCCGTTATTTATGCTCACCTAATCTGTGCAATAGATAAGTGAAAACACAACACATCTATAACATATCTAACAAAAACAAACAAGACGTTTTTAAAAACAAAAAACAGGAATTATAGCCAACATAAGTGATTTGATTATAATATTCATATATCATTATCTATTACTATAATGGGTGATTTTCGGGACAAACAGGACAGGATTCGGGACAGCTGCTTGTCGTTTGGGACTGTCCTGAATTTTTCAGGACGTCGGGTCACTCTCTGTTGAAGTCATGGGAGTGTGGGCTAGTTTGCATAACAATTTTACTTCTGGTGATTGCATTTACACTTTTGCTGAACAAAATGTGTAAGTATCATAAACTTTTGTTCGCCACAGAGCTTATTTTCTGCACTAATCCAAAATCCTGTTGGCTTTTTTTTTTTTTTTTTTTTTTTTTTTTGTTGAAGGAACCGGGGTGTTGCTAACTTCTGGGCTGGCCTACAAAAATATGTCATCCCAACATGCAGCTCTGTAGCATCTTTAAGTATTTAAAGTCTCAAACCCTCTCTGCCATCATAAGGGTTATTTTTTTCAAACTTTGGAAAGCACCTGGAAAGCTGAATAGTTCTCCTCATGACGAGCGAGCTGAACTTCATGTGTAAAATCGGTGGAGTGCCCCTTTATGATAACTCATCAGACAAGCGGTAGTAACATGTCAGGGTCCTCATTTTGTTTACGTTATCATGTTGTAGAGCTAAATAATATAGCTGCAAAATTAAACAGTGATTTTCCAACTCAGACTGAGCTATAACACACAAATCAATAGTTAGTTGAGCCAACGGGCACATAAATGAATCGATTTCCTGTTTACTCATCTTCATCTATCCTGCACCCTAATATAATGTTACTTATTTATCCCCAGTATTAATGCACTTGGATCATACTGATTAAATATCAGTATAGCTGATCACAACTTAATGAAATCTTGGCCTGGGGTTGACTCAGTTATCTCCTCTGTATTTGGAGATCGCAGGCAGGGTATAATATTTACTTTACGCTATATGTGAATGCCTGAAGGCTGAATTTGTGTACAGTTAACTTGTATTTATTGAGATATTTATTTTGATGCTTAGCGAAGCTTTCGACTCCGACCCTCTTCTGTGTGATAGTGGATGTGCGGTTTGGTGTCACTCACATTAGTCTTAAATGTTTAATCGAAGGGATCGCTCCAAAGTGACCCCTTTTAATACAATCAATCATGTAAAGTGCGTGAGGACACACACCTTTTTGTGCCTACTGTGTTGCTAAGAGGGAATCAAAATGTCACACTGAACGAAGGGATTACGAGTTAGAAGTGTGAAGCTGAGGGCGTTAATGGAACACGTGTTCCCAGCGGCGGTAGTCAGTCGTAGTAGCAGTAACACAAGGTACATTACTGATGAGTAATGTTCAGACACAGATGTTTGTCTCAGCGTGTGCCTTGGCACTTTGGGCAGCTCGAGGATTCACTTTGGTTTGTTTGTAATTAGACAAAAAAAAAAAGGAGCCAAAAACAGACTTGTGCCAGCAGTTATAAGATGATCCTTTTCAGCAGTATTCTTTTATGTAGAAAAGGTAGCAACACTAATGTTTGTAAATCAAACACAATTTGAGCAACAGTTTACTTGAGGACAGAGTAGCTATTATTTATAATGACAAACAAATTCTTCAACTGAAACCCGTCTTAAAGGGATAATTTGGGCTATTTTAAGTGGGGTTGTATGAGGTACTCATCCATAGTCAGTGTGTTTTACCTACAGTAAATGGCGGTCGTAACGCCCCCAGTTTGGAGAAGCAGCAGGAATACCAGTGTAGGAAGTTAAGCAATGTAATGCTGTGGACAGGGTCAGCAGGAATATGTATTTTATCCACTTAAAAAAAACCACCTAAAAAAATATCAATATCAGTTTAAGTGTATGTTATATTTAGAATATTTTCATCACTTTATCTTGCCTTCAGACAGCCTTTTACATCAACAAACAACCATTATAGAAGCCAAATATCACTCTCTCCAAACCAACCAAACTCCATTGGCAAAATAAGTAATTTTACCTTGCAGAACACTGGACTTGCTGCTGTATCGTGGCCTCAATTCGTTAGTTTGTCTCTGTTATTGTGTGACTTCTGTGTTTTAAAACAGCAGTTCTGATTCACCCGAAGTCGCACAATAATACAAACAAACTAACAGATCGAGGCAGCAGTTGACCAGCAACTCCTTTGTTCTGTGAGGTAAAGTTACTGCTTTTGCCAGTGGAGTCTGGTGGCTTTGCAGACGGAGCTATTTGGCTTATATAATGGCGGTTCCCGATTGGAAAGGGCTGTCCGGCGGTAAGGTGAAGCAGTGAAAATATTCTAAATATAACATACACTTAAAGCTATAATATCATCACTGTCAGGTGCAGACCTTTTATCTCCATAAATCAATGCTATTGGTCATCCTTTACATCTGCCTGTCAGTCTGACACATATCTAATCAATGAAAAGTGTTCAGATGAGCTACTAACTTTGACTAAGTTGCATTTAATTAGTTTAAAATCACAGGCTTATTTTCATTTCCTGGTTTTGCACGTAAGAGGTTCCTGCCTGACAGCGATGATATGTAACTTTTCTGCATTAAAATGTGAAACTGCAAAATGTAAAATGAAAACACTAGACCAATGTTATATTTTTTATTGAGTTGTGTACATTAACCCAAATGTTTTCAACAAAATTCAAGCACAGAGAAATCCATAATTTATTCAAGTTAACGATGTGAGTGAGTCGGCGAATGTGACTACATAAATAAAACTTTAATACATTACCTCGTCCATGAACATGATTTCTGCCTGAGTTGTGTCAGATAGATTTTCATCAGCTGTGGTGGTTGTTTAACAGTGAAGAAAACAACCTCCAATCATCCTACGCTGTTTCATGACGTCTTCAAACTACGTCTTTTGTTGTTGTCTCAATGTGAGAGAGACCTCTTGTGGCAGAATTCGCATATTGTGCGTTTAAAGGCTAAAACAGCAGCACATTACTACACTGGTTCTCCTGCTGCTTCTCCAAACTGGGGGATGCCCACAGCCTACCGACTATGGATAGTACCTCACATAACCCCACTTCAAATAATTCAAACTACCCCTTTAACTGTCCTGTATATACCAGGTCAGTGTTGGAGATTAACCTTTGAAATAATGTGAATTTCAGACCTCAAACAACATTTTGTCAAATGTTATTAAAAATGGAGGCCATATGTACATATATTTCTCACACCAAACGATGTTCCATGCTTCCACGTGCAAGAATGTTTTTATTTTATTCCTCCTGCGCCGCCGGAGAATGTCTTTTTTATATATAATGACACGCAGTATGTTTGTGCACAAGGCAAAGGAATCAGAGTATTGTTTGTGTTTAATTTAGTTAGGATTCCTCACTGAAAATCTCCTCCCACTCCTCTGCTTGTAAGATACTGTAAAATAACTCCTTCAGCTTCCTCCCAGTGCTACTCTTTGCATGCTCAAACAGAGAAAACAGAAAAAACACAGAATCAACTACTGAGTAAAAAGCTGCATACCACTTCCCATCACACAGCATCATATATCTTGTGAAGATTAAAACCCAGCAGTGACTTCATTACTTTCTGGGTGAGCAATTTTCATTTCTATATGACTAGATTTCTGCACTGACTTGGGATGACTGTGTTGCTGGAATATGACAGACTGTATTTTTATCCGTGCAACGAGCTGAGATTAAAGGAGAATAGACTTTGCTGTGATTTAAAGGGACCGTTCACCCCCACAATCAAACCTACATATTTTTCCTTTGGTCTGTACTGCTATCTATCCATCTAGATTGTTTTGGTGTGAGTCCCCGACTTTTGGGGATATTTGCCATAGAGATGTCTTCCTTCTCTTCTCAAGAAAAGAGTAAATCGAAGGCGACTGGACTCATTTATATGTCTTTGAAGACGTTTCGCCTCTCATCCAAGAAGCTTCATCAGTTTATGCTTGTCAGACTAGTCTGAGACTAGTTTGGTTTAACAGTCTGTCGATTTGAAGACTGCTGGGACCATGTTAACAATTGATCCTTTTCATGTCCTGCCCCTTTTAGGTCTATATTTTCTGTACAGTGACCTTGGGTGTCCTGAAAGGTGCTTTCAAATAAAATGTATTATTATTATTATTATTATTGGAGCAAGCTTGGCACCACAGGCAACTTTCTCCTTTTCTGCTTCCTGTACTCAGATATGCTATGTGCTAGGCTCATCTCTGAGGATGATTAAAAAACTTTGTAAGGGAAACTGTCAAAGCAACATATATTTACATCTTAGGTTTGCCAGCATTAGCAAAGCTCTGGCTAACTGGCTAGCTAATCTATATCACTTATTAGCTGGCTAGTTATCTAGCATTTTGCTCACATTAGCTAGCCAGTTAAGTAGTGTTTTGCTGACTTTAGTTAACTTAAAAACGTGACCCTATATGATGCTTTTAAAGGAAAAGGAAAAATTGACTGTGTTGCCTCAAAGTTTCCTCAATTGTTATTGGACCACAGAACAAAAAGGGGTGCAGTGTGAATGTTAAAATATCCTCTGATCCCAGCTGTCTTTTGAGTAAACAAACTGTTACACCAAACCCCATTCTAAAAGCAGGTATTTTATGATGAGTCCCTTTTTTTCACAGTTAAAACTTAAGTTACACCGTCACTAAGACTCTTTTCTCTTTTCCTTTGATCTACAGGTACAATCGGCACACATTATTTGCTCAGAAACATCATTAACCAACCTGTGATGAAGTTTTTCAAATGGCTTTTGGTGCTTTTAGCACCAGCTTGTTCCATTATATTTGAGACAAGACAGACATCTTTATGGTGGATATGTCCAAACCTCTGCAACTCACACCAGCACAATCCAGATGCATAAATAGCACTACAGGCCAGAAGAAAAATATGTATTTTTGATTCTGGGGGTGAACTGTCCCTTTAAGCCCTTGTATCATAGGAAACATGAGTTGAAAGATTGCTGTCAGCCTCTTTATGATATGGCTGCACGTGTGAACAAAGAATCACATTGCCAAATATTTTGATAAATTTTGCAGATGTGGTTTGACTTGAGATGTGATAATTCTGGGAGTGTATTGTGAAGAGATTGAATGGGCACATTGCTTTGTAGATATAAAAATGTGCTGCTGCAGATCCTGCAGATACCTACGCTAGCCTCACAGAGCAGCTACGATGACTCATCCTGAAGGCAGACAGTGTTCAGTCAGTCAGTCGCCTTAATGTCTCTTCTCTGCCCCTCTGTGCGTAGCGAGGGATGACTGAGCCTTGTCTGTGCTGGAGATCATTCCACTGTTAGGGCCGAGCCAAGCCTTCCTGTCACCTCTGTCTCCTGTCTGTAAATGGCATGTGCTACCATGCCTGTCAGCATGAAATCAGTGCTGTCAGACTCTTGCAGCTGCTTACAAAGCTTCTACCGGAGAGCTCCCTGTTTTTCTGTGAGAATGCGTGGGCCATTTATCGATCGACCGGTGGAGAATTTCAGGGTGCAGCATTCAAGGTGTGTTTGTTAGTGTGATGCTCTCGAACAGGGGCGTGCAATTTCTACATGTCGCCAGCAATTCACCCTCTTTCAACTCTCACAGATTTCAAGATATTTCAAGCTTTCAAAGTCCAGAACGCTGTTGTGCAGACTTTTAATATATACCTGTAAAATATTCAAAGTAATTATTTAAATAAAATAATTATTGTATAACTTATATGCTAACAGGCTTCAGTGAAAGAGAGGAACAGACACTAAAACAGTGCTGCTGCTGGTTTTAAAAGATAATCAGATTTCTTCTCATGTTTCTTTATTATTATTGCACATAAAGTGGTGTGTAGTTGTAGTACTAGTGATACCTTGCAGATGAGATTTTATTTGTCACTTTTTAAAGTGGCCCGCTCATAGAAAGGTGTCATATTTATAGTAGCTTGCAGGTATTTGTGATTACAGATACCCATATAGACCAACAGAACAAACCCAGCTGTTTTTTATATTATTTTGAAAAGGTGAGATGGAAACTAATGAAAGCTTCGGTGTGCACTGGTACACTTCTCATATCATAACATCGGATTACTTGTCAATAACTTATAAATACTTGACAGAAAATTATTTATTGTGACATTTGCTAATTTGCCCATCTATCATTTTGACTTCAATTGTTGGGATTTTTTAATGGTTGATATTTTTGTGTTGTAATGTACGTCATGGTTTTGAAATGTAACTGTACAGTCTCAAGGAAAGAATGTAACAAGTGGGAGTTTTGCATTGTATATAACTGTAATTATTTATGTTTATTCTATCATTTGTATCATATCAATGCCTTGTACAGTGTTTTTTTTTTTCTTTTTTGTTTTAAAATTATTTTGTATTTTATTTTTATAAACTGGTTATAAATAAAATACTCATTCCGCATGCAGACAGAATCTTGTTCAAGGTTTCCGTTTTTACCCCTGAAATTATGCTGGATGAGGACACAAAGATTTTCAGAGGTTTTTATTAATTCAGTACACTGTCAGCTGCTGGAAGTTTAACATATTTCATTAAAAGAACCAATTTGTAACAATCAGGCATGACAGTGAACAAAAGGTAGGGGAATTAAATATCAAAATGATATTCAAAATTAATACAAACACTATGATAAATATCCTAAATATTATGTATCCTCCAGTCAAAGGATTATGGACATGGATGTATAATAATACAGTACATCCATGACATTAAAAAAAACAACAACTTTATTAACAAAAGACATGTACTCATGATGTTAGTCAGAGAAACAGCACATTTAAATAAATAAGCAACCAAATAAATGAACAGTATTAATTTTTTAAAAAGCCTGTGATATACATAAACTTCATTAACATGAAATTATAATGAATGAAAAAGAAGGGAAGAAAAAAAAACAAACACATTATATTTCATTAAAGAGTTCACTGTACAGTTAGTGTAGTTTATGTCTACAAGTTGTAGAGTCTTAATATATTGTTTAAATTCACGTAAAAATCCCGTGAAGTTGTACGAAGTAATTTTTTACACTCAAATGAAAGAGAATTATTTAATTTTACATGTACTTTAAAGCTTGGACTGACAACCAAAGAGACAACTTCCGTCTTTTGCACACGTGGTTGGCTACGTCAGACGCATTACGCGACTGCGTACACGCCGACCCCGCCCCCCTCCCCTCAGTGCTTTCGCCGCGCAGCTCCTGGGCAGAAATGGCGGCTCTTTTGGAATCTGTTCTGTTGAAGAAAGCGGACATTAATACAGTGTTGGACTGGTTGAAGACTGTTGAGGTTGGTCCGAAATGATTAAGAGTCTCATTAGTTAGACGTCTTATAGGCGCTTGCCCTTGTGTAGCGTGTTTTATGAGATGACAAATGTGACAACTGATTGTAAACAAAACTTTTAGCTGGAGAGCTAGCGAGCTAGGTTAGCTCTAGCCTTCAGGCGAGACGCTACGTTGTCAACTTCCCTACCAAGTCAAGAGAAAATGTAACTTTAAAACACCCTAATTAACCTTAGCTGCTTGCTTCTGTTGTTATTACTATCTGAAGAGGGCTGTTCAGGTTAGCAGATGTTGCTCGGCGCATTGTTAGCTAGGTCAACAGGCTGTTTTCTGTCCTGCAAAACATTTACTGACCCACTTAGTCTCTTATGCTGAGATCGTCTGTGCTATTTCAGCTTTTTTTAAAATGCATTTGTCATGTATATCTTTAACAGTTATATGTCTTTTCAACAGGAGGGGGACAGCCTGACATTCACTGAATCAGGATTGACAGTCCACAAACAAGAGTTTGTCCCATTTATTTTAAACTTCCTGAGAGATCAGAGCAGTCAAGCACTGACCCATGGACCCGCCACACCAGCCAAGACTCCCAGCCGGCCCAGACCCGCTGCACAGACGCAGGGCTTCACAGACAGGAGGGGCTATAGGTCTGCCGGGGGTGGAGCTGGGTCTCGGAGTGCCAGCCGGGTCCAGCTGTTCTCTCCTGCCTCCTCTGTGTCACCTGGACCTGAGTGGGATGCTTCTGCTCAGTCCCACTGTCTAAGCGGGGTCAACGCCTTCAGCAGTCCCTCCTTTACTACAGGATGGAGCCCTGCTTCCAGGCCCTCAGGATCCGAGCGCCGTTCCGGTCACAGAATCAGTCTGGGGGACTACATGGTGTCTCCTCCTGACCTCCAGCCCAGTCCCAACTTCCAGTCACAGAAGGGCCGCAGGAGGAGCGGTGGCAGTATGCCAATGGGGGGACAAGGGAGATATGGAGGAGGGCGTGGAGGACATCATAGTGAAGAGACTGGACGGTGGGAGAGTGGCGGGAGGAGGTCAGGTAGAGGGGGAGGTGGAGGAACAGGGTACAGTAGGATAAGTGAGCAGGTGTCACCTCCATCTGTGGGGCAGCTCAACTTCAGCAACTTGGAGGACTTCCCTCCTGTCGGATCATCACCTGTTTCACCTGCGTGAGTCCAAACAACTTTGAGACAATTATGAAACTCGACTATGGAGTCAGTGTTGAGTTTTATCAAACTAACAGTTTCCATTATTTTTTCAGGGCATCCAAACCATCCAGAAGAATAAACCCAACACCAGTCAGTTCAGAGCGGCCCCATTCCAAACCAAAGACCTGCTTCACCTCCACTCCGTTCAGTAAGCCATCTACGCCTCCATCAGTTGTGGAGGCGGTTGAGGGGTCAGTGGTGAGTCCTCTGAGCCTGCAGGAAGAAAGGGAGTTACTGAAGAGGGAAAAGTAAGTGCACATGCTAAATGTTTATACTTAAACATTTACTTTTTTTTTGCAACTTCATTTTTTCATTATCAGTGAAAGCATATTATCCATTACAGTTTTGTATAGTGACAATGTGGGAATAAGTAAA